>PVJD01016468.1:0-20876 GCA_004026545.1 Mormoops blainvillei
AGAGAGAGACCAGAGAATCTAATTTACAGGCATGAAAACACCAAGACGCGTGGAGACACATGGGACCCAGGACAGTGCCTCACACAGGGTATTGGAGAAGTATTTGTGGGTGAAGGGGCCCACAAATCAGGTGTGTCTCTTTATAGTCCATATACTTGGGAATCATACTTGTCTCTTTGGATAACGAAGCACGGCCTCTCTCTACCATCTCTGTTTAACTTCCCTGGCCACCTTCACACACTGGGTTACCATATCATAATGTGTCACTAAGCCCTTTCCCGTTAGCTTCCTGGCACGGCCTGATGTTAATACTGTAAACATAGGGAGGAAGGTAAAAAATGACCCAGCCCCTCAGAGCAAGACCCTTGAGGCCCCCAGCGTGAGCCCAGGGAGGCGCCCCGCCAAGGAAAGGTATGCCTCCCGTCCTGGCAGCATTTACACGCCACCTCTATGAATAATTATTCCATTCTGCCTGGGCGCAAGAAATGTCACATTGCTGGTCTGGTGTTTTGTTTTGTTTTTTCCTGCCTGTAAATCACATTAAATCTGCTGCTCTCCCTCTGAATCCAGCTCAGGCTGAGACCTCCAGTTCTGCCCCACCCTCCCCCAGCCACCATACTGTTGGCCCACCCTGGCTCCCACATGTCCCATCCGTGGTCTTATTAAATCGGGGGGTGCCGTGACGGAGTCTGACACAGGTTCACGACACTCTGGGACTCTTCCACCTCCCACCGCCCTTCCTATACTTTGGGGAGACTCATCCTCTGTGAGAATTACCTCTGTTTTTAAACCATGGCAACCTCGAGTCCCTCTTTCTCAATGATCCTGCACCCCAAAGATTTGCTACTTCAGCCTGACAGGTAGAGTGGGGGTGGGAGGCTCCCTGGGGCTTGGAATCAGGTCTTTACTCATGGCGTCACCTGGTTTCTATTTCTGACCAGACAAAGCAGTTTCAGGATGGCTGCAAGGAAGGGAGCTGTGAAATGACGCTTCTAAACTGAGTGGGTATGTTCTCTGAGAGTGTAAATAAAGAATCAATCCGATGGGCTAGAATGGATCAGAGACGTGCTCCTGGAAGAAGGGGATTGTGAATCAACCCTGGGACCAGGGAGAGAGATTGGAAATCCCAATCAAGGGGAGACCATTTCCTTTTCGTTGTGTAACACGGGCCAGGAGGCAAGGGCTCCAAGTCGGAATGCAGTGCACCCCACCCTGGGGAGGAGGGTTAGAGGGTCACGCTGCTGGGCACTGAATCAGCAGGGGGTTGGGGGGTGCAGAAAAGCAAGTGTGGGGCTTGGCAGGCAGCTGGGAATCCCAGAACAGCGGGCTGTGACTCAGGACAAGCCAAGGTTCTGGGAAGAGAACTGGGACGAAAATGCACTCAAGAAGCAACAGTGAAAGATGACCCCCAGGAAAGGAAGAGGCCAAAGGGCATGGTGAAAATTTCCGGGGCGGGGGGGGGTGCTGGGTGCTCCACTCCAGCTGAAGGACAGTCTCAACCCGGCCATGTTCCCCCGGGGCTCGTCAATTCCTCCTTTGGGGGCCGAGCATCTGAGGCTGCAGACGCTCCCTAATGCAGAGGACCCTGGGGTCATCCGTCCTTATTTTCTGAGGTGGCACTACACTGTGGAGGCCTCTCTCGACCTCAGGACCTCCAAACCCTTAAGAAGACCAGCGTCGATGTCACAGAGCACACACCTCTGGCCAAAGGCAGGGCTTTTGGCAGACGGACGCGCCCGCATCGGCACCGCATCCCTGAGCCCCAGCTGCAAAGCTCAGGCGCACAGATGTCATCGCTCCCAAAATGTGCCCACTCTCTGCTCTGGTGGGTGATGGTGCGAAAGACCCGCAGCCCCTTCAGTCCCAGTTCTGGGGGCCAAGGTATGGGGTCAGACGCAGCCAAGTGCCGTTTTTAATACAGTAACGTAAGCAGGTTTATTTTCTCCTGCAGTTGTTCCTTTGAGAAGCTCTGTAGAGAGAGCTATGGGCTTCTCGCTCCGGCATGGGCTGTAGGGGGGCCGCTGCCCTCAGGAAGCTCCCGTGTTAAGGCAGCACTTATTCCAGCAAACAGGCTCAATACCCACAAGGGCGAAACACCACGCTGTGGGAGAGGCGGACACGCGTGACTTTGATCTGAGGACCAGGCCGAGGCCTCGGAGGAAAAGCAGCCCTTTAGCCGGTGGTTGGGGAATCTGTAGAAATCAGCAGACAAAGGAAAGGAAGGAAAAGAACCTTCCAAACCGAGGAAGAATGACAAAGTCGCCGATGTGCAAGTGCAGGGCCAGTTCAAGAAAAAGCAAACCCGTCCGTGGCTGGAGCCTCACGGGCACTTGGGAGGCAGCGGCGGAAGGTGAAACCAGACGGCAGAGACACATAAACCACAGAGTCGGGGGCGCACAGGTCCACAGGGCATTTCTGGTCGCACGTTGAACAGGGACAGCCTCGGTGGCAGGAATGGACAGCTTCCTGAGAGAAGTACTTGGAAGCACGGCACCTACCGAAGCCTCAGTTCCAGGGCAGCTGAAACACGAATCTGTCCCCGTCACTCGATAATCACGTCTGATACAGTCACGTCTCAGTAGAGGGAAGTTAAGCACCAGCTGGGTGGGACATCAGGCTTCGGAGCACAAAACAGGTCACGCGCAGACCCCGGACGGAGCCTCGGTCCTGGGGACGGGGTGTCATAGGAGGTTACAGAGTATAAAGATAACCCTGCCAGGAAGGTCCCGTGGGGCAATGTGGTTCTGGAACTACAAGGTCCTCACAGGGTCAGGGGTCACAGGGGATGAGGAGGCAGGGCTAAGGGTATAGGCCGAGATGTGGAGAAAGAAGCCCAGGTTTTTCTGCTGTGCAACAGGGTGGCAGTGATGGGGCGGAGGGTGCAGTTAGAGAAGACCATGCAGCAGCTGAGCCTGTGGGTGCCCACACAGCACACCGATGGCTCACAGTACGGCACCCACAGCCACACGAGGAAGTCCGAACGCCACCGTATTGGGGGTTTGAGGTGACCAGTGTAATTCCCTGTCCTGGTCAGAACTGGCCCCAGAACAGTGACTCTCAAACTTGGGATACACCAGAATGGTCCAGAGCACCTATCAAAACAGCACAGGCCCCTCTGTGGAGTTTCTGGTTCAGTAGGTCTGGGATGGGCCAAAAAATGTGATTTCCCAAGGACCTCCCCGGCAGCACTCACACCTGGCCTAACGTAGGCCCGGTGCACAGGGCAGTCCTCAGGCCTGGGGTCAAAGAGAACCTGGAAAGGGGGAGAGTTGACTATCTCCGGCTCCAGGATTCCCTGGGGCGTTGTTTATGCTCCAAAGACTGACCAGGATGAAAGGAGACAACAAAGCGGGGCTGTCTGGAGAAAGGAGTTCCAGGAGGAACCCAGCAGTGGGGGGAAGAACGGCATCGCCTCCCAGTCAGAGCTCTGCTGCCCCCGGCTGCCCCCGGAACCATCCAGGGAGCCTCCCAGCACCCCAGGCCCTGGGCCCAGCCCCCGCGAATAGGGTCAGAATCCCTGCAGGGGCCGGGCCATGGGCTGCGGGAGTTTCTGAGAGCTCCCAAGTGATTCCAATGTACCATTAGGGCAAGAGCCACTGTTTCAAGATGAAACAAGTCTAAGAGGGGGTCCACAGAGGGGTGGGGTCCAGCCCCATTAACTAGGACTTAAGGAGGTATCTAAACAGACCAGCCCTTCCCCTCCTGCTCTGTCCTGCCCAGTCCTTCAGGCTTCTTGTCCTGCTGCTGACGTGCCCAGGTGCCCAGAGCTCCCCCTTGCTGCGCTCCCCGGATCGCCATGATGGTGCATGATCAGTCAAACAGCCTACAGCTCCAAGCTCAGAACACTGTTCTCCCTCAGCCAGCATTCTCCCCTGTCGGGGGCTGGGCACCAAGGGCAAGTTCAAGTAGCTTTTGTCTCTGCACAGCCTATGAATCATTCGTTTTTTCTAACAAATCAAAAATGTAGGTTTAAGAGCCATAAAATACGCTAGTGAAAAAGACGCATCGATAAGCTAGTCACATTTTTTATGTAGTTCGGTAGATAGCCTTGTATAGTGAAATTTTACATGATACTCTAACAGATACAATGGTTAAAAATGAGAGGCTATAGAACAGTGTGTGCGCTGCGTTGTTGTTTGCATTAGTAAGAGAAAGGAAGTGAGTTAATTGAGGGAGGGGGGTGGCTCCTGAAAGACAGACAAGAGATTGTGAGGTTGGTTTCCTCTAAGGTGGGGCACCTGGGGCAGCTTATGAAGGAGGACTTTCACTGCGTACCCTTTTGTGCCTCTTCAGTTTTGATTCATATACATGGGTCACCTATTCAAAAAATAATTTTTTAAATTAATTTTTGTAGTGGGGCTGTGCTGCGTGGAGCAGGCTGGGCCTCACCTTCCCGTCTCCCCCCTCAACCCGAGCCCCACCCCTGCCGGAGGAAGATCATCCGGATTTCTAACTCCCTGAAGTTCCTCGGAGAGGCCCCTGAGGGATCTGGTTGGAGACCTTCTCCACCCGCACGTTAGCAGCCAGAATGGATACCCGGAGAGGCCAAGAGACTTGCTCAAAATCACACAACAAATAAACCAAGTCTCCTGACTTTTTCTTCAATGTTTTTGTTTTGTTTTTTTTTCCTGTGGCATCTCCAGTATTTAATCCCTTCAACACAACATTTCAGCTCCTTCTGGAACTTCTACAGTCAGGCCAAAGAGATACCATCAGTACAAGCACACGTCAGGGGCTGAGAACACATACTGAGCAGACGCCAAATAAATAAACACAAGCCCTCGTGATCGCAGCACTGACTCTAGGACAATGCCAGCTCTCACCATTTCTGAAATTTCATACTATGACAAGCACACCATATAAAGGATTATGTAGCTTATTTGGGCATTTTGAAGCATGAGTCACAAGGCAAACATTTGGGAAAGAAAGCACCATATATAGAAAGCAACTCGGTAACATTTTTTTACGTGGCGCAGATGACAGCTAGGTGGCAGCAGTGTCCCGACGACAAGAAAGCAGCTGGCGGAGGGTTCTGGGAGAGGGTGGCAACGAATTAGTATCACAGCACTGGCCACCTGGGTACGCAGCCTTGACGTCCCCCAGAATGTTTATTAGCACAAATTCCCAAGAATTCTTCATCCTCTTGATAAGCCACGTTCTTTATGGTAACAGCCAAGAATGCGTTAGTCTGTGCCAAGAAGCAGGATCGGTCCAGCATCGAGGTGCAGGGCTTGGTCAGCAGCAACGGGCTTGCCTGGCAGAGTGCAGGTTTTGTTGTCTTGTCTGCATTCAACATGCCTTCAGGTGCAGCGGGCCCTCTCCGATCCGCAGAACTGCCCTGCTCCTTAGTGTCTTATTCTAGACTCTTGCATGAATTGGTATGGCCCCTGGAGGCCCCTGAGATCCGGATCCCTGCCAAAAACGTTTGTTAAACACACACGGACTCCGCCGTTGCCGTCTAACCGGTCTGCGCAATTTCCCACCCGCATCTGCCTTTCCCGAGTCGTTCCTCTAGCTGCCCCATTCTCATCCGTGGCCTGGGTTTTGTTTGCTTTGTTTTTTCAATCCTTCTCATTCTGGAAGGCCCAGGTGAAATGTCATCTCCTCCCTCCTCAGTTGTCCGGCCCATTCGCTATCTTTCCTATGGGGCTGTTTCAGTATGAACTCTTGAATCGGACAGCCTGGGTACACACCACTGCCTCACCTTTTACAAGAGGGGGGGCCCTCCGCATGGTGCTGCCCCTGCTAATGAGCGTGCATAAGGCCCTGGGCTAGCGGGGAGCCCCGCGTTGGCGATGGTCTGAGGGCACCTGGAGTGGCCCAGTGCACTTAGGAGGCCCCAGGACCTGGGACCACAGGTACTCACCGTGGCGGGGCCCGCAAGTTCACGTTCGTCCTGGAGGCGCCTGGACCCGACCGCACACCACGGAGCCTGCACTGCGCTGCGCCCACGGCCTCGCCACGTGCGCAGGCGCGGAGATGAGTCTGCTTCGTTACCGGAGACGCAGCTGTTAATGTTCAGCTTGTAGGCCGGGGTGGGGGCGGAGGAAGAGGGGATAGGGGGGATAAATAGCGATGGAAAGAAATAATAAAATAATGGAGATTGAAGTGGCCATATGTATTATACACACTGAGCCTATCTGCACAAGTCTGGGAAAAATGCATAAACACAACCGGGGTCCCCCTCCGAACGACCGTCCTGGCCTTTACAAACAGCTCCGACTCAACGTTAACTCGCCTGCAGTGAGTCAAAACCATGAAAGCATTTTTCTTCCATTTGGTCACGTGCTTGCTCCCTCCTTTGAAACACGAAGCTCTGCATTCAGATTCCAGACTCACTAATGTCATTGGTGCACAAGAAACCAATGTATTTGGGGATCCCAATAACTAAAAAATATGCAGAATAATACCTGAAGTTGTTTCTGCATCAAGTCTAATAAAAACTTATCACTAGAAACTAATAAGAGCACCTAATACAAAGGGTTTATTTTTAAAATTTTCCTTTGCGATACCTTTAGAATTCTGGAAAAGCTGCAAAAATCGTGAAAATTTCTAACAAACACTTCACATCTTACGTAACATCTTACAGAAGGTCATCGGAACCAAGACAATGATCCCGGGACTAAGGACCTAATGAAGTCTACAGACCCTACCAGAAGTTCAGCAGCCTCCCCCTGACGTTCCTTTTCTGGCCCCCGCTCCAATCCAGGAGTCCATACTGGATGTAGGTTAGGTATCATGTCTTTACCTTCTGCAGTCGTGAGACTTCTGGAAAGCCTAGGCCGTTACTTACAGGATGTCCCTCGTGTTTTCCCACAAGTAGGTTGAGGTCATGCATCTCGGTCCCCTTGTACCACAGACGTGGTATGAGCTGGGAGCCGTTCTCTGCGCATCGTAACTGGGGAGACAATGACGTCGACAATGATGTCTTATGTAGTGGTGAGAGCCTCCACCATAGTTACCATTTTCCCTTTGTAATTCATAAATACCTTGTGGGGAGATATTCCAAGACCATGCAAACATCCTATTTCCCACCACGCCTCCATCTACTAACTGGAGCGCCCCTCGGTAGTCCTCGTCTTCGGGATCTGTCACTGCGCTGTCTGCCCAGGGGGGATCTTCTGTTTCTCATTCCTTCTACAGATGAGAAATCTGCCGTGAGGGAGAAAGAACGGTTCTGTCTGCCCCACCCACTCACGTGGATGGGTTTTATGAGGCTAAAATGAACTAAGATAATTACAACAGTGCCTGGCACATGGTGACGTGTGAGCCACTTCTGATGTTTTCATTACTGAGACAATATGAAAGTTTTCCGGTTAAGATGGCCATCTTCTGGTTAGGAGTGGCTATTTTTAAAGTGTTTAAGGATGCTCCAAAATAGCCCACTGGATTAGTTTGCTCAGTTACATATCCAGATACCACAGACTAGGGGCTTAAACAATACGAATTTATTTTTAAACTCTCAGAGTTCTGGAGGCTGGAAATCCAAGATCAAGGGGTCTTGGCCCCTCTCCTTGGCTTACAGACAACCCTTTCTCCTGTGTCCTCATGTGACTGTCCCTCTGCGTGCAGGCCCTCAGTGTCTCTGTGTCAAAATTTACTTTTCCTATAGGGACACCAGTCAGACTGGGACTGGGACTCAATCGCCTCTTTAAAGGCCCTGTCTCCAAACAGTCTCATTCTTTGGTACTAGAGTTAGGGTTTCAACATACAAGTTTTGTGAGGGACACACTTCTGCCTATAAAATCTACCTATTTACTGTCAAAGAGCACTTGGGAGGAAACAGTTGTCCATGTGAGAGTGCTTTCAGAACAGGCAAGCATTACACAAATAAAAAGCCATGGTGTGCCCTGGCCAGGTAACTCAGTTGGTTAGAGCGTCATCCAGACATGCTCAGGTTGTGGGTTCAATCCCCGGTCAGGACACATAACAGAATCGATCACTGAATGCATAAGTGGAAAAACAAATCTCTCTTTCCCCCTCTCCTTTCCTCTCTCTCTCTCTCAAAAAAATTAAAAATCATTGCAATGCTTTGATATGCAAATTGCAGAAGCACCCCCTCACAATGTCAGTTTGACCACCATTTCATACCCACCGCAAATGCCAGCCCAGCTGTTATCACTGGTTCTCATTGACCGGCACCCACAATGAGTGTGTCTTGATCGGTTTTCTGTCTTCCTGGGGCTCGGGGCTCCAGCAGCTCCTTCTGGCGGCACGGCTATCTGGACAGAAGCCCACAGCACCTCCTTCCCGCAGAGGAGGAGCCGGCCAGCCTCACTTCTCGGCCCACCAGCTGCATGGCCTCGGGCTAGACCCCTCCGAGTCTCAATTCCATGGCTGAAAGCCAAGGATAACGACCCTCCTGAGCAGGCCGTGAGGATGAGCGAGTCTGTCTTTATAGAGCATTCGGATAACATCGAATGGGCAAACTCCTATTCGTGTCTTTCTAGAACCAACATCAGACTAAGCACCTGCTAGGAAGCTAATCCTTTGATAACAATGTCTTCTTGAAGAAGGCAATTTGCAGATTTTAATAAATCTTAGCCTCCCAGAAGTGGGAAAGGGCACACACTTCACTCTATGTGAGTGAGCGAAGAGCGAAATGATGTCTTTCCCGCGAAAGGTTTGCTTATCAGAAGCTAACAGAGGCCGAGCAGTCTGTGACCTTGTCTGTCCTGGAAAAGGGAGAGGCGGTCCCTCCCCCCAGGGCTGCTGAGTGTTTCTTCAGCCTCTGACACACTCGCTGCCCACAACCTGCCCTGCCCAGTGTGGGAGGGGGAGAGAGATGAACTTGAACTAATTCCTCCGCCGGCTTGCCTAGAGCACCCATGCCGCCTGGCTATCCGGACCCATTCCTGCTTTAGAAACACTGTTTTTCAGCCTCGCCGTGATGCCGGGCACTTGGACAGTCCAGAGGCAGAAGGCCTTTCCTGGGGCTGGGCGGCCCCTGTCGGAGCACCCTGGGGAGGAGTGCTGGCGGGACTCTTTGCTCAGCAGGGAACATGACCTCTCCACTCTGCCTGTGGTTTATCACAGCGAGCGCCCTCGCCCTCCGTCTGTTCCGTTTCCCAGGTCCCCTCGCCTTGCTCTGCGGTAATGACCACCAGGCTTCTAGAACATCTAATCCGCCCTGCGTCCTCCCCGCTCCTCTCCGCCTGTTGAGACCCCGAAGCTCCGGGCATCATCTTCGGAGTTCGTTGGGGCAGCGGGAGCGAGGAGCAGGCCGAGAGGGCGTGCGCGTGCGGCCGGGCGAGCTGGCCGCCAAAACTGGGAGAGCCCGGCGCAGACGGCGACGGCGAGTCACACGGCTACCCAGGGACTGAGCTCGCCCTCGGATCCAGGGCGCGCGGCCCAGAACCGCCGCAGCGGCACGCAGTTTCGAAAAGCTGGTTCCCTGAAGGGCACCTGGTCCGTCCTCTTCCCAGCGCACCGTGTGCCTCTTGCAAACAGCTTCCCCTTCGGAATAACGGGAAGACCTGTCTCCTTCCTGAAACGGCCGTCAAGGAGGGAGGGAAAACGCTGGTTTGCAAGAGGAAAGGACATTTGCCTTAACTCTTGACAGTAATAATTTCAACAAAGGGCTTAATTAAACAGAGTCTGTGATTACCGTAAGAGCTTGAAATCAAAAGTGATTGTGAATGGGCCGCTAACCCAATCAACATACATCCTCTGCCCCCAGCACTCAAACCTGATGGCATATATGAATATTCAGTACATGTAAATTTAAAATCCTGGAATCAGATCATAATAGAAGGTTGTGAGAGACATGAATGGGTCAGGATAGCTCTTTACATTCAAGCCGAGTATCACGGAAACCCTCTTGGAAAAGGCGGCAGCTGGGCCCCTTCCAACAATGTCCAGGGGAGAAGAGCACACGAGCTTCTCCATTTAACCATCAGAGAAAAGTGAGGAGGAGGGGATTTGTGGAGGGTCCTCCTAGCTCGACATGGAAATCCCTTTCCCTTTACCCATCAAGTAGGATTCCACTCCTCAACTGAGGGGGTGGGGGCGGGGAGAGAGGCATTGCTATCCCAGGAGAGCCAGTGTCCTATGCTGTTTCCACTAGTGACACTCACGGGGAAGAAAACAATGTTTTTTCTTGTTTTTTGTTTGTTTTTTTTTTACAACATTAGACTAAAAGGATCAAACTATGGCTCCTCCCAGGCCAATGGAGCTCGGGACTTTGTGCAAATCACAAGAACTCAGCTGCTCCAGGGGGACCCAGGAGAACGAGGCACCCCATCCTCAGGGCTGTCCCAGCCCCTCCCCAAGTGGGCAGCTTGGCCTCTTGTCCTGTGCACACAGGGCCGAACGTCAGCCCCACTCGCGTGACCCCTGCCCGGCTTATGTGCAGGGCACAGCCTTGTCACCAGCCCCTGCCAGCACAAGCGCCTCCCCTCTGTCACGCCGGATGAAACTGTCCTGCAAGACTGTGTCCAGCCTTTCTTTTGACTTATTTATTTTATTAGCTTATGTCACTTAGGGGGATAATTAATTTCCAGGGCTCGAGGCCCTTGTGGGACACCTTTTGTATGCATGAAACATTTACCTTTCTCCCCTGTTTACTGTCTCTGCATGGACCCAGAAGGTGTGGAATGTCCATTATTCACTCAACAGGCTCCTAGGAGAACCTCTAACGTGTCGGGCACTGTCCTGGGCACGGAGGTTGTGCTCGGACAGTTCCAGGGGCAGGAGTTCTTGGGGCCATTAGGGGCATGGGGAGTGGGAGGCCATTCCTGGGACAGAGGGACACAGCACACAGACCAGACAAGGAGCCCGGGCAGCTGCAGTCGCTCAGGGGGCCGCAGGCAGGGTGTCTTCGCGGAGCTGGCAACATGAGCCCAAATAATTCAGCACTTTTCCAGGATGGCTTTTCCCATGGATCCCGGGACAAGCAATAGCCCTGCCCTCTCACCTGGAATGAGCACAGAGCAATCAGACCTTTCTACCCTGCCCGTTTCATTTTCCAATTTCCAGTGCTTTTCCCTTGGTGAAGGTCGTTGAACCCCAAGCTCTCTTCTTCCTCCCGTCTGTGCACTCTAAATACTCTAGACACTGAACCTCACAATTGTTTACGGCCCCCAACCACTGGGAAGGGTGGAGTAGTCTAGCGTTTCCTGTGACCCAGGAAGGAGAGAAAACAAGGGGTATTTAGTTCTGCACTATGGTTAAGCAACAACCTCTTTCAAAGTCAAGTTAACCTCTCTGAACACAATACCTAACACCCGTTTCTGCTGAGCATGCCCTGTCGGCAAAATCCCTACACGGCTGAAGACGTTTCCAGTGGCAGGCAGGGCGCTGGGCAAAGAGCTGGCTCCGTCCGGCCATGCAAAGAAAGTTAAGGGCGATGCAGAGAAAGGGGAGGTGCTGGGAGAGAGGCTGAGCAACACTGGGGGAGGGGACAAGGTTCCAAGGGAGCGGTTCCTGGCTGGGAGCACTGTCGTGGGCATGAGGACCACTGACCTGCCCCATGCAGCTGCCCCACCCATGGGCTCAGCTAGAAGGTCTTCTTCCAGCCCCACCTGCCAAGCTAAGCTGACTGCAGCAGAGATGGGATCTGACCCAAGAGCTGTCACCTCACAAGCTGGATGGTCACCTGTGATATGACCTGAGAATGACGACAGTGACAATGACAATAACAACAGCTGTGACACACTGAGTGGTACCAAGGTGCCTGGTAGATAGGTTATCTCATTTAGTTCTTGCAGCAAGTCCCTGTTGTAGATCCTATCGACTCCCCTGTACAGATGACAAAATGTGTTTCAAGAGGTCTCATACATCTCCCAAGATTGGAAGATTAAGACAAACCTGTGTCTATCTGATTCTAGAACTAACCTCTTGCTCAACTTTCAGTACTACCTTTCGCTCACTTATCTGCGCATTCCATACATGCTTCGGCGTGCCCACTGTTCACAGAGCACCGTGCAGAGGGCGGCACGGTGGCAGCCGAAGCTGAAACACCCCTGCCCCGGGGGGCTTGTGCTCCACAGTAAACGAATAGTCAGCGAAAAGGAGCATTGGGTGCATCAGATGCTGTGAAGGAGACGCGTGGAATGTCATGGTAGAGAAGTGCAGGGGAGGCCTACGGGTATTCACCTGTGACCTGAAGAAATGTGATAGAGCCAGTCAGAAGGCGGCCTGAGGAAGAGATGAGGGACCAACAAGACCCAGAACAGGTCTTTCAGAGAAGAGGCAAGGGTCAGCGCGGTTGAGTGTCTGTTGAGAGTTTGGCGAGGACCAGGTCATGAAGGAAGTCCCTTAAAGGCCATCAAAAAAGTTAGACTTGTCTTCTAAGTACAGTGGCAAGCCATCAGAGGTTGTAACGCAGCAGTATGATGGCTGATATGCCTTTCGTTATTAAAAAAAGACAGAGCCCTGGCTGGGTAGCTCAGGTGGATAGAGCATTGTCCTGATATGCCAAGGTTGTGGGTTTGATCCCTAGTCAGGACACATACCAGCATCAACCAATACAAAATAAAATGACAGCCCAAAGAATGGGAATACATATTTGTTGATACATCTGATAAGGGCTTAAAATCCAAAATTTGTAAAGTACTTACAGAACTCAACACCAAAAAGACAAACAACCAAATTTAAAAAATGGGCAAAGGACCTGAATAGACACTTCTCCAAGGAGGACACACAAAGGGCCAATAGACATGTGAAAGGATGTTCGACGTCACTAATCATCAGAGAGATGCAAATTAAAACCACAATGAGATATCTCCTCACACTCGTCAGAATGGCCATGATAATAAATCAACAAACAACAAGTGCCGGAGAGGATGTGCAGAAAAGGGGGCCCTCATACACTGTGGGTGGGAGTGCAGACTGGGGCAGCCACTATGGAAAACAGAATGGAGTTTCCTCAAAAAATTTAACATGGAACCACCTTTTGATCCAGCGACCCCACTTCTGGGAATAGATCCAAAGGAACCCAAAACACTAATTCAAAAGAACATGAGCACCCCCATGTTCATCGCAGCGAGATTTACAGTCTCCACGGTATGGGAGCAGCCCAAGTGCCCATCAACAGAAGAGTGGATGAAACAACTATGGGACATTCACACAGTGGAATTCTAGTCAGCCATAAAAAAGAAGAAAATTTTACCCTTTGCAGTGGTATGGATGGACCCAGAGAACGTTATGCTCAGTGAACTAAGCCAGGCGAGAAAGACAAGTACCATATGATCTCACTCATATGTGGAATGTAATGAACAAGCTGAGATAACAAGCAAAACAGAGACAGACTCACAGATGGAGAGCAGATGACAGCTAGTGGGGGTGCCGGGGACGATCGGAAGTAGAAGGATTGAGCAAAAAGGAGAAAGGACTTGTGGGCACAGATAACAGTGTGGTGACTGCTGGGGGAGGGAGGTGTAAGGGGACTAGACGGTCATGGAACAAACATAATAAAGACTAAATTTTAAAAAGAAGAATCCATCAATGAATGTATAAATAAGTGGGGCAAATCGATTTCCCTCTCACTCACTCTAAAGAAGAGAAAGAGGTAGAGCATAACGTAATAGAAACGGACTCTGGGGCCAGGCTCCCTGGGTTCAAATCCCTGACCTACTGCTTACTAGCTATATGACCATGGGCAACCTCTCTGTGCCTCAGTTTCCTTATCTTTACGATACAGAAGCTAACAGTAAAGTTCAGCATAGGAATTAGTTAGTAATACTGTAATAACTATGTCTGAGCTCAGATGGGTACTAGGCTTCCCAGAGTGATCATTTTTGAGAGGTGTACAAATGTCTAATCACTGCATTGTACACCTGAAATCAGTGTAATATCCCATGTCACCTATAATTAAAAAATGAAAATTAAATTAAAAAAAGAAACAGAAACAAGCAGTACTTGTGCTAGAGGCTTGTTACAAGGATTACGTTTGTTATTATTTGAAAGGCCTTCGAATAAGTGCTTGGTACATGGTAATATACATCTTGTTAAATAAATGAATAAACGGAGAAATTAATAGATGTCTTTACATGTATAGCCACACGCACAGATTTTTACATAGAGACAGACGTCAGAAGCACGCAGGCCCTTCTGCTCTGTCCTTGGCTCCCTGCTATTTCTCCCCCTCCAGGAATGCTAGCAGCCACCCCTCCCCAAGGCAGCGCATGGGTGCGCAAGTTCGTGTTTCCTGCCGCGTAATCTGACGTCAGCGCCTATTAGACTCACGTACACACCCATCAAGAGGGCGGGCTCCTGCCTTTGTTTTGCAAAAACAAACCGTAGAATACACGAGTTTTCTCTCAACGGTAGCCTGTGAAAGTCCCTCCGGGAGAATGGGCACAGCGCTCACTCGTTGCTTTAAAGGCTGCAGCACGCGCCGCGGAGCCGACGCGCCCCAGCGGAGTCACGCTCCCCGACGCTGGGCGTTCATCCGTCGGTGGTCCTCTGGCTGTTGCGCACACCGCCGCAGCGGGCATGGTTTTTCCGACGTCCTTACGTTCTGGGGCTGTCGACGGGGCAGAGTCCTAGGAGCGGGGGTGCTAGGCCAGGAGACACGGGTGCTGTTCGACAGAGCTGACGGATCAAAAGACCGGTACCGTTTCCCTCTCCTCTAGGAAAGTATGTGAGCTCATTTGTCTACATTATTGCAAAAAAAAAAAAAAAAGAAGTGGGGGCTTCTCTTTTGTCAGTTTGTATGAATGCAAAATTTTTTTTATATTTAGTGAAGTTACATATATTAAACTCCATGCATCCTAAGTACACAAGTTGATGAGTTTTGATAAGTGTTTATACCACATCCCAAACACCACAATCAGGACGCAGAAATGCCGTCACCCCAGAAAATCGCCCTTCCAGCCAAACCACACACCCTCCACAGGCAACCACTGTCTTGATTTCTGTCACCATACGTTAGTTTTGCATATAATTAAGCTTCATAAAAATAAACTCAGACAAAATGTACTTTTTTGGTATCTGGCTTCTTTTGCCAAATGTTATGCCTTTGAGATTCTCCCATGTTGTCACATGTATCAGTAGGTAACATGTTTTTTCAGATACTATTTAAATACAATAAAGTGTACAGGTCTGATGTGGCTAGTTATCATAGATGAGTTTTGACAATTGTATACGCTTTGTTACCACCATGCAAAGTATTTCCATAATTCCAGAAGGTTCCCCAGTTCTTTACATTAATTCCAACCCCACCTTAGTCCCTCCAGAGGAAACCATTTGTCAAATTTCTATTACCATTTATTACTGTTGCATGTTTTAGAGCTTCATGCAAATGAAGTCATTGAGTATTTACTCTGTATCTAGTTTTTGTCACTCTACATAATGATGTTTTAATTCATGTGTGCTGCTTTCAGGTAACAATGTTATTTTTCTTTTACTACTGATTAGCATCTCATACATGATAATTCGGTCCATACGTCACAATTTATTTATCCACGTCCCTGTTGCCGTGCATTTGTGTTGGTTGTCCCTTTCTAGACATTCTATATTAGGTTGCTATAAACCTTGTGCAATATTTTGTGAACATAGGCTCTTATTTCTTTTGGATAAATACCTAGGATTGTAACTGCTAGGTTGTAGAGTAAAAATGTATGTTTAACTTTGTAAGAAGCTGGCGGTCAGTTTTCTAAAACGATTGCAACATCTCACACTCTGACCGTATCCTCGTCAGCACTTGGCATTGTCTTTTTTTTTTTTAGCCATTCTCTTAGATGTGAAATAAAATTTCTTTGTGGTTTTCATTTCCAACTACCTGATTACTAGTGATGCTCAGTTCCTTAAACACATTTTCATGTGCTTTTTGGCCATTCTTACCTGTTCCTTTGTGCAGGTTGTATTCAAGCCTCTTGCTCTTTTGCTTATTTTTAAATTGGGTTGCTTGTCTTTTTTATTAGTGAGTTAGAGTTTTTCCATGGTCTAGAAATAAGTCCTTTTTCAGATATATGTGTTATTCATATTCTCTCCTGGTCAGGGGCTGGCTTTTTCACTTTCCGAAACATGGCTTTTTAGGAACAGACATTTTTCCTTTTATATTTAGTGTTTTTTGTCCAACTGTTTGCCTTCCCCAAAGTCACAAAGGTACGCTCCGTTCCATGCTTACTACGCACTGCGGGAGGCATTATTCTTTTAGTTTTACATTTGGGTCTCTGCTTCATCGTGCATTAATATTTGCATGTGGTGTAAGGTAGGGGTCAACGGTCATAACCTCTCTGACATGTCTTGTTTTCCCTTTGTGGTTGTTGAAAAGACTTTCCCTTCCCTATTAAAATTACATTGGCGACCTTCTTTGAACTTCAGTTAAACATATGTGTATGGGAATATTTTTGGATTCTAATCGATTCCATTGATCCTTTTGTCTATGTTTATGCTGCGTTTATTACTATAGTTGTATAATAAATCTTAAAATTAGGTATTTCTTGTCAAGATTTTTGGTTTTGGTTATTCAAAATGCATTTGCATATACATTTTAAAATCAAAGTCTCAATTTCTACCCACAGTTTAGATTTTTGACTGGAAATGCAGTGTGTATCTATTCATCCCCCTCTATTTTGAAGAAGGCCTGTGTGAGAGTTGTTTTATTTTAACCTTAAACATTTGACAGAGTTCATCACTGAAACCGTCGGGGTCACGTCTCCCTCCATGCAAGCTAGATGACGAGGTGCATCCCTGACAGCTCTTCCCATTGGAAAGATTTTTCACAAGCCACTACCTTTCAAGGCTAACCCTGACCATAGTTACGATGCAACTATTGTCTATTTTTAGCTTGTGCACACGTACCGAGACCATTTGCTGAAAATCCCAGCTCAGGCTTTTTCACTCTCCCTCAGCTGATCACATGAGACATTTCATGTGGCAAGAGGTGTGAGCTGGGGGAGGATGCTGTACTAATCTGGCAAGTGACACACCCTGTGGTCAAACTCTGCCCTGGGCCTCAGGTAAGTCATTCTGACAAACTGCTGCTCGGCGTGCCCTAATTTATGATGTGATAAGTCTCACCATTGACACTTCCAACACCAGGAAGTGCCGGCCACTTGGCCCAAATGACAAGGTTGCTTGCACCATGGCCCCGAAGCTAGTGATAATCTGAGGTGTGCAAAGTGCTGCCCTAGAACCCAAAGAGGGCAGCCAGACCCCGGTACTCCTTCTCGACTGTAGATGATGCAAGTTGTGCCTTTTCCCTTGGAGGGGACAGCCCAGCCTGCTCCTGACCACGGGGTCCCTGAAAACATCACCAGGGCATAGGGTCAGGTCCCCAAGTCCCCCTCGCATTTATCCTGCACGAGTCTTCCGAAGTCTTCTAAAGTACTGTCCACAGCATGATGTCACTCATGGACGAGATCAGTGTCATTTTCATGGGATTTCAAGGTGATCCAAGTATCATCAGACGAGATCATTACGAGAGAAGGGAGAGAGTCGCCATCATCCTGGGTCCAAGCCACCGTTGGTGGAAACCGCTTCTGATCTTCTTCCTAGCCACGATTTAAAAAGTGCCCTTCCCAAACCGATGCCTGCGTGCCACGCCTCGGAGGCCTTATTAACCGAGTTTATCTCATTGATCCAGCAATAAAACCACATCCAGCGCCATAGCCATCATCGGGGGTGTCACTCGTTTGCGTTTGTGGTTTCTCTGCAGACGCTCTGGAAAAACATCCAGTTATTGACTAATGACTTCAGTGAAAACATGACCAAGAGTAATGAGTAGCGGCCCTGCGAGCTTTAGATGTTTAACAGTCGCATGAATTTCTACCAACCCCCTAACGCCAGGGTGCAGTTTTCTGGGCTGAGGAGGGTGGGGCAGTTTCTGAGGTTTCCACTTGGCCTTGTCTGCTCTGATACGTCTTTCCGTGCAGGCCAATGACACAGCGTGGAGGCTCCTCCGACGGCCAGGGTGTCAGTCCTAGTCCTGCACCTGGGGATCTGAGAAATGAACCCTGGCTGGGACCTGGGGTCCCAGCAGACCCACTGTAGCTGGAATTTAGCCAGGAATTTGTTTCCTGGCCCTCACGAAGAGAAAAGGACCCAGAACCTTACATTAAGTCAAGCTGTTAGAAGCTAGTTAGAACAGCAGAACTGATCATGGAGACACAGTGGTATATACACAGCAGAGGTGAGCCCAGGGGAGCAAAATGCCATTGAAATCAGGGAGGGAGGCTGGAATCGTGCGCCACGTGGAAAGATGCCGAGAAGCTGACAAGCATAAGACACAACATGACCCTTGCCTAGTCCACGTGAGGGTCGCTGACAACTCTGACCGAGGCTACATTAGCCACTAGCGGAGATAGACGCCAGATTGGAGCGTGTTGATGGATACAATGGGGTCCAGGCTGCAGACACAAAAACAGGTGGGGGTAGCAGCGGGAGGGAGATGGGGCTCAACAGAGGATTTTGCTTTTTTTGTTTCTAATGCGCTTACTTTTTAAATTGATAGCTACCAGATTACGTGTGTGCGGTGAGAGAAGAATACTGACCGAAGGCTAAGAGGAGAAGAATAAGGATCAAGGTCCGATAGGCAATGGGTCCCGGCGGGAAGAGCCTTTGATAGGGACAGAACCATGAGAAAAGATAGGGAACGATGTAGGCAGAATGACTGATTTGGCGGCCAGAGAATAAGCCAGCTCCCACAGATGCCCTTGTTTTGTCAATGAAACATAACTGCCTGGGGCAGGTGAATGTCTCCTTGTACATTGCAGATCTGTTCCCATCACCACACAACTCTGAGGGCCCACAGTTCTGCTTCTCATCAAGACACAGGAAGAGAGAACAAGGCGTGGCATCTCTTGCTTTGCTCCCCTGCCCTCAGCTCTCAGACTAGTAAACAGAGGTGGGGCTGAGGGTCAGAAGGGGCTGAGCTCCTGCCAGAAGTCCCTGGTGATCGCTGCGCTTCCTCATTGTAATCAGGAAATCCTGGACTGAGGCAGCCAGCCAGAGCCCATCTGGGGAGACTGGGGGGTGAGGGGAAGGAGAAGGGGGAGGGGCCATGGATTGAGGAAGGGAGGGGCTCGTCTCTCTTCCCCCGGGGGCTAAGAATGGATGTCCATGGCTTTAGTCCACGTCTCTGAGTGTGTGCATATAAATGTGTTCACATTCGATCTCTGCCATCTTTTTTTCTCTTGGAGGCATAGGAGGGATTTCATTGCACTTACACGTAAGGTCTGTGGATTCCCAGACACAGTCGAGGTGCCCAACATTCTGTCTTATGTTGCAAAGAATACAGATACTAGTGGTAAAACCAAGACAAGAAAACCACAAAACATAGTTGTTGACATGGAAGAATATTCCTAACATACGGTTCAGCAATAAATCTAGATTTTTTTAAAAACAAAAATGCAGGTCAATAAGTAAATGTGTGAGGAAAGATATTTTTTAATTGATTTTTATTTATGTTTTTTAATGGCTGACATTTATTAAGTCATTATTATGTGCCAGCTTTAATGTGAGCTCTGGGTATTAAAAGGGGTATTTTTGTTTTTAAATTGTATTAGTAGCTATTTATTTTTCAGTGGTTTTGTAAAAACTATTTTTTTCCGTTCACACTGGAGCCAGTATCAGGTCCTCAGTAAGCCCTGTCCTTTAGAAACAGATTTTGTGGTCCTCCCTCGCCATCCGCAACCCACAACTGGATCAGGCATAAAAGGCTTGGGAGTACCCTCCTTCCTGCTGCCACAGTCTGACTTTCCTCTGTTGCCGTGGCTCCTGCCACGAGTGGGGTCTGTGTCAGGACCACCTGTATCTCGTGGGCTCCGTCAGGTGCCAACCACCAGTTTCACGGGTTAAGCGGCATGAGTCGAATCTAATTCCTGCCCTCTTCTCAAAGAAGCCCTCTGACTTCTGAAAGGCCTAGGGCTTCCTGTGACTTCAGCATTGGCAGCTTTGACCTCAAAATCCAGGAGACCTGAAGGGCCAGGCTCAGCTCCATCCTGTGACCCCCTGCTCGCCACTTCTCAGAAAGATGGCAGAAGTGCCCCCTCCACAGCCTGACTCACCTCATTTCCCTCCTGTAGTTATGTCTCCTCTTGGGCAAAGAAAAAGAAAACTTTGCCTTTCTTTTTTTGAATTCTGGCCACAAGAAGAGAGACCGTAAAAGTGTGCCCAAGGAACCAAGTGTGTTTGGGCATTACGTGTCTGCCTTCTTGCAACCAGGAAAAGTTACCCTGGCAACAAAGTAATGGAGCTGCTGCTTCTGGGGTTTTTTTTGTTGTTGTTGGGGGTTTTTTTTTAAACCCTATTCTTTGCCTTCCATCACTTTAGTTTTTCCTCTTATCTGGTTAGCCATCTCCTGGACCCTGAGGACCATAAGTTTCAGTCAAGCCTGCTGGCGATGACAGGCACATTGTTAAAATTGCTGTGAATCTTGGTTCGCATTTCTCTCTCTTGACCTTGAAAATTATCTGAATTTGGCATCACATGGCTCCTGTTAGATCTCCCCGTTGCCTTTAGAGTTCACCACTGAAGGGGGCTGGCGACAGACACATCCTTGAAGGCGTCGCTTTTAAGAGAGTGGGAGGGGCCGTAATCCCCGCCAGAGAGACAGAGCCAGGATCCGGGGTCCTGATGTTCCCAGGAGGCTCCCTCGGACCGCCCGTCGGCTGGTCTTCCTAACACAGAGCTACTTGGTCATACTCTCCAGGGACTCTTTTTCTGAACTGATGATGCTTATTTTGACATATAGGTAAAGAATATACTTTTTATAAGTCTAAACTTCTCTTTTTGGAAGCAACCCCTTGCTGCTTAGACCCTTGGATGGGGGCCTTCATTTGAATTAAAAAAGGAAAAAAAAACTATAAGAAAGCACATGCAGACGCTAAATCGTTTTCCTTCCATTTCCCAGGCCGTCTCTGCCGCGCACGCTGTCTGTTTCTGAGTCCTGCTCCCCCTGCAGCTATCCAGACCTGATTACCCCCAGC
>PVJD01016469.1:0-20883 GCA_004026545.1 Mormoops blainvillei
CACATGGGTCTGTGATTGCAATGCACAAAAGAGGTATGTCTGTTAGACCCTTATATTCGAAATCGTCATGTTTCATTTGCTTTGTAAAGTAAAACCTTCAAATTGCAGAAAGAAAACAACTGTTAACCTAAAAGTATAAACCTGATGAAACTGAGGGCTAAATAAAGACCTTTTTCTAGTAAACATTGCCAAATTTTAGCAGCCTTCCTAAAGGGACCTCAAAAAAATCTATACTGACATGTTCACCACCATAGTGGAAATTTCGGTATGTGTCTCTTCACAAATGTCAAATTTACAAGTAAAGCTAGATAATAGTAGAACAATAGAAATATTATTCTTGATCTAATTTACATATGTAGAACATGTATTCAAGATATAGAGAACACATTTTCTTTTAAAAGTACATAGGTGCACTAGAAAAGAATGTATAATCTGGTGTTCTGGGATGAAAGGCTCTGTAAATGTCAATTATGTCCATTTGATCTAATGTGTCATTTATTATATAAAATCCTTATACTTATATTTATATTTTATATATTTTATATTTATATATATTTAAAGATTTTATGTATTTATTTTTAGAGAGAGGGGAAGGGAGGGAGAAAGGGAGGGAGAGAAACATCAGTGGGTGGTTGCCACTCATGTGACCCCTACTGGGGACCTGGCCCACAACCCAGGCATGTGCCCTGACTGGGAACCGAACTGGCAACCCTTTGGTTCACAAGCCAGTGCTCGATCCACTGAGCCACACCAGCCAGGGCTAAGGGTGATATTTCTTTACTGATATTCTGTTTGGATGATCTATCTATAGCGGTCATTGGGGTATTTAGTTCCCCTACTATGATGTACTTCTGTCAGTGTCTCCCTTTTGTTCTATTAGTGGTTGCTTTATATACAGGGGTGGGCAAAAGTAGATTAATAATAATAATAAAAAATATAATAATTAATAAATAAGCAATAATACAAGAATAAACTCTGTTTTGTGTATTCACAACTGAAAACCTCCTTTTGCCCACCACTGTATTTTGCTGCTCCCTCATTGGGTGCATATATATTGAGAACTGTTAGGTCTTCTTGACATAGTGCCCCCTTTATCATTATGAAATGTCCAGTTCTGTCTCTTGTTACCTTATTTGGCTTGAAATCTATTTTGTCAGATATGATTACATCTGTTTTTCAGTGAAGACCAATTTCTTGGAGAATAATTTTCCAGCCTTTCAGTTTGAGTTTATATTTGTCTTTGCATCTTAGATATGTCTCCTTAAGGGGGCATATTGTTGGGTTTTGTTCTTTGACCCAGTCTGCTACTCTGTGCCCTGCTCAATGAGTTCATTTTAACTTAATTTCTTCTGTAAATACCCTGTCTCCAAATATGGTCACATTTTGAGATACTGGGAATTAGGACTTCAACTTACAAATTTGAAAGGGGGCATATGCACACCATAACAATTGGATTTTGTTAAAATGAAAAACTTCTGTATTGTGAAAACCAATCTAAAAAGGCTATATTGCAACTACCTGACATTCTGGAAAAGACAGAGCTATGGAGACAAGTAAAATGACCAGTGGTTGATTGGGATTCTGGTAGAAAGAGGGAGGAATGAATAGAAGTCCAGAGGATTTTTATTGCAATTAAACTATTCTGTAAGATACAAACTCTATCTGGAAAAAGTCCAGCCATTCTTAATATAATGAGAATGGTTTGTGGGACATCGATGTAAACTGTCAGCCAAGGAGAGTGGACTGGAATGTACAAGTGTGAACAATGACGACTTCACTGCACCAGTCAGTGGGGGCGACAGGTACTGGTGAGTGAGCATGTGTACTGTGTGACCGTCACATTCAAAATGACTGGGTGAGTAGAGCAGCAAATGTGTATCAACTTTTGTGTTAAGCTTGAATGTTCCTCCACAGAAACTATTCGGATGATTCAGAAGGCTGCATCTATGAGCAAGTGGTAACTGGCAGCTTCATCATTATAACACACCCACTCCTGCATCATGTGTCATGAAGAGTTTTTTGGTAAAACATCAAATCACCCAGGTGACTTGGCCACTCTAAAGCCCAGATTTGGTGCCTTGTGACTTCTTGTTCTTCCCAAAACTAAAATTGCCCTTGGAAGGGAAGAGATTTCAGACTGTGGATGAGATTCAGGAAAATACAGTGGGGCAGCTGATGGAAATTAGGAAAACCGTGAGTTCCCAAGGTGCCTATTTTGACGGGGACTGAGGCATCATTGTCCTATGTACAATGTTTCTTGTGTCTTGTATCTTCTTCAACATATGTTTCTATTTTTCCTATTACATGACTGGATAGCTTCTGGACAGACCTTGTATTTTAATTGTTGATTCCTGTCATTATACATTTGTAAAATCCCATACAGTATAAAAATATAAAGAGTGAACCCTAATGTAAGCTATGGACTTTAGTTAATAATATATCTATATTGGTCCATTAATTGTAACAAATATACCACACTAATGCAACATATTAATAAGAGGGAAAACTGGAAGGGAGGGATCAGGTGGTATAGGAGAACCCTGTGTGCCTTCTGCTCATTTTTTAGAACTTAAAACTGCTAAAAAAAATCTAAATAAGAAAGCGAGAGTAAACAAAAGACCATTTAATAAATAATTATATAATATAATGCTATTACATAGCATTATATAATAGCATTATATAATATACAGCTATTACATAGCATTATATAATATACAGCTATTACAAACAATAAAGATCTTAATATACTGATATGGAAAAAGTGTAAGAAAAAATAAGATATAGAGCAGTGTTTATATTATTATGTTTGTGTAAATATAATGCATATGAAATATATGTAAATATTGTGGTCTACCTAACTTTTTTTAGGGAAGAATGTGAAAGAGTTGATTATAACTTTAACCTTTGGAAAAGTAACTGTGGTTTGGAATTATATAGATGGTGGGAGAGAGATACAGACATTCTATTTTCCCCTTATTATTGTTTGGCTGTTTTTACCTACACAATATTAATGGTTTAGTTAAAAATACTCTGTATACACAAATTACACACATTTTTCAAAATTTATTATAGAATAAAAGTGATATATATTGGATTTTAGTAAAGGAGTGTGTATTGACACACTTCTTTGCTGGAAACTTCAAAGGATGATTTTATAGTTATTTACCTATAAACTACTTATTTGACATCTTCAGTACTCTGAAATATAAAATCTATGAGCATGGGGACAGGCCTGAGTTGGAGTGGAAAAAGGGGACAAAGAACAAGATTTTAGCTGAATTGCACTTGAAAAGTAAGGTTTGCTTTACTCTGGATTGGAGCTTTTGATAGAGAAAACACTTAAATGAACTCTTTGTTTTCATAGAAATGATCAAGTTGGAAAAAAGGAGGGGTGGTAAACAAGAAAAACCACTGTGGTTTCTGCCTAGTATCTCATCAAGAAATGAGGAAAAGAGAGCCAACAGATTGTACAAAGTATCTTCGAAAGCAGTGGCTGCAGAAACAGTCATTTCCTTGTTTATACCCCTATTGGATTTTAAGTGTCAAGTAGTTCGATTAAGAAATAGTAACGGTATTATAAATTCTAATTTTCTGTTGCAGGAATGCAATTCAACAAATGGTTGAATGCTATCTATCACATGGCATGGGGTTCTCTAAAAGACAGATCAAGCAAGAACAGACTTTTTTCTCCTTTGCTCCGTTTTCTTATGGAGAACTTTTATGATCCCAGGCATATGTTAAACTTCATGACTTAGAGTTACTGTGATGCATCACTACAACCTCTGCTAATGGTTATGAACTGGGAAGAAGGGACTATTTTTATTCAGAGTGCAAGAAAGATAACAGCAAAGGATCTAAGTTTGGGATGCTGCCTATTTGCATGGATATGTCAATAAATCTCTTTAAACTTTTTTTTTTTCCTGTGGGACATGCCTGTAATTTACTTACTGATGGAAACAGAAGCTATTTACTAGGCTTACTTTATAGCCACATTCTAAGGTTGAAGATAGCGCAAAATGAGGGAATTTCTCCCACTTCCACACAGCTGGTAATCCACCATCAGGGACAATTGTTCTAGCAGGGTTGCATGTGCCTAGCTAACTGTTTTTATTTTGTGTTACTTCCCTAGAGATGGACAGAGGAAGAAATCTGACCTTATCTGAGACAATGATACCAGTGTGAGGAATATCATCTTAATATCAAAATCAGTTTGAGAGTAATGTAAGCAAGTAATAACACTTTAGTTTGTGGCTCCGATGAACCCTGAACTGGTGAACAAGAAAATGATACTGCCTGACAGAAGAGCAAATCAAGAAACCAACTTTGAAGAGCTGTCCCAAGCCACTGGTCTCTGGCCCTGCTTCTGAGGTTTTTAAATATATATAAATGGTACCTATAAATGGGACCTTGAAGTCCTAGCATCTCAAGTTATAAATTAAGAAAGTGGGTGTTTATGTGACTTGCCTGAAATTGGTGATGTTGCCTGTCAATCTGCAGTAGACGCGAAGGATTGCATGAACTGTGTCAGCTTTGGTGGTAACTAAGTGGGTAGAATGAAATCCTTTATTTCTTTCCCATTGTAAATTAATTTCCTCAGTCTGGGCAGAAGTATTAAGAGCAGAATGACATTCTTCACTAACAGTGGACCAGACAGTCAAGTATCCTCGTCTGTTACCATGTGTTGCACTGTGGAGCAGACACACATTTAGCCTTTAAGGAAAGGGCATGTAATTGCATCAGTATGTTGTGAAATCCATTTAAATCTGGCAAATGTACTGCAATTCGTTGTTAGCAATTATAAATTCTCAGTGGTAGGTGATCGGAACAGAGAGAGAAATGAGATGTCAGGAAAAATGAGGATCACTTGCAGGCAACTGTCTATTCAGTTGCCAAAAAATTAAACAGTTTGAGTTTCATTGTGGTATTAGCACTACTGCTTAGAAGCTAGCAGTTAATTTTTATGCCCCCTGCCATACCCACCTTTGTTGTCACGAAGCAAAGAGATTAGCTTCCAATGCACAGAGTGATGCCATATGAAAAAGGGCATTTCCCTAAAGGAGGGTATATAAAATTACAACATTTTAAAAAGGAACATAAGCAGGAGAGTAAAAATAAAGAAATTTTTACCCCTAAGTATAAATATCCAATATACGACATGGTGTGCGAATGTTGATCTTGTTTGAAATTACAGAATTTTCATCAAGACTTTGGCAGAGCACATGTATGCAGAGCTGTCAAGTTGCTGAAAAGTAAAACTGGTGGGGCTAACACAGTGAAAATATTCAGTTTGACACTGCATTTAATTCATAAATAGCATTCTTGGTTTTTAAAGGTAAATACACAGATGCAGTCCAACCACAGGTCTCAAAAACATGAATCATTTTGCCCCTCCTGACATGCACAGATCCCATAATTGCTAATCAAGTGGGCAACAGCAAGTGAGTTTAATAGGCCAGGTACATACTGTGTGTAAACCCGCCAAACACATTGAAAAGCCCAACTAGTTTACGTGTGGATATAGCTTAACTCATAGTGCAAATGTAGGGAGTGTTAGAAGAAAGTTCTTCAACATCATTTTTTTTCATTAACCCTATCGCTTAATCAGCTCTCTAGCTTTCCTAAGCAGCCCAGTGCAGTATCCAACCATTCCTCCAAAAGCTCCCTCAAAAATAAATCATTATCTAAAATCACCTCCATCTCTCCTGTGCCACTGCAGGTCTCCAGCTTTTCCTTCTTTCTTTCTTTTTTTTTTTTAATTTCCTATTTCATAACACCTCCTCCTTTCCAATTCTCTTCCAACATATTTTTTCCATATTTCTTCCTCAAGAATCTGCAGATGATGGCAATAATTGCCAAATGAATAATATATGGAGTAAAATGTAATTAGCTGAAATGCCAGTCTTTATTGCAAATCAGCAAGTTAAATTATATTGAAATAGACCATTTTCTTATTTCTAGATTTGGAGAAAATGTGTATTTATTTGGAACTCTAATGAGAAAATGAGAGTTAGATATCTTATTATCTAATTTTGAGAATACATTAAAATTAAATTAGGTATTTTCTGAGTATAGTGATATCATATTTCAAATTATACACCTGCAGGACTAGAGTCGATCATTGAGGTTACATATAAACATTCTTTTGTAGAATTTTTAGTAATCTTAATGGCAATTCATGATGATGAATTAAAGCTCATGGTGAACTGAAAGGTAGGATGAGCTCATTAATCAATTCAATACAGTATCTGTCACGGGTAACTTGAGAATTATCTATTTCCTTCTCATATCTGGAAAAGCCTGGTTGCCAAATGACTATTGATAAAATGTCATAGTGGAAAAAATATCTGAAACTGAAGTATACCTACTTTGGCATAAAGTACTCGAATTATAAAAGAAGAGCAATGTTTGGCATTACATTAACCCTCGTAGATATCCACAAGTCAGGGTTTTTTATTAAATCAGAAAGAAGACTTGAAATAAATCACATGCTAATTATATCATTTAACATGAATAACGAAACTACAGCATAGGCATTGACTTAAGACGAGGATGACTCTCAAATCTGAATATTAAGTGTGGATCTGATTCCCAGATCTGTATCTGAAGTCCTGAGTTCTCATTAGAGTTTTAGCCTTATCTGTCTATATCATATCTGAATAATGTCTGCTAAGGATCTCGAAGTTAATGTTACCAGAAGGGAGCTCTTACCTTTAGTCCTCAAACCTGCTTTTGTCCACCGTTTCAGCAAAGCAACCATTGTCCACCCTACAGCTTAAACCAAAAATCAGGAGTCTAACTTTGATTACACTTTTTTTTAACTTCCTGTATCGAACCCATGAACTAGTCACGTAGACCTCCAAAATATACGTCCGTGCACTTCTCGCCGTTCCCACTACTGTTATCCTAAACCAAGTCATTGTGATGTCTTGGTAAGATAACTATAATGGTCAGTTCACTAACTTTGCTGGTTTACTTCTTGCCCTCTCCCTCTGTTGTCCACAGCATGATCTGAATAATGGCATAGAGGTTAAATCAAATCATCCTAATTCCTACTTAAAAATTCTTATCATTTCCTTCACTTAGAATGGTTGCCAAACACTTTTTTCAAAGATTGTATTTATTTATTTATTTATTTTTAGAGAAAAGGTGGGGAAAAAGAGAGGGAGAGAAACATCAATGCGTAGTTGCTTCTCACATGCCCACAACCGGGGACCTGGCCTGCAGCCCAGGCATGTGCCCTGAATGGGAATCAAATCAGGCAGCCTTTGGTTCTCGAGCCAGCACTCAATCCACTGAGCCACACCAGCCAGGGCTGATTGCCAAACTCCTTATAGGTTTAAAATAAATATATGCACTGGTTTCTGCTAAACATTCAGACCTCAGGTTAAATCACTCTGTCCTTTACTTATTTTGTTTCAAAAGTAGTGGAACTCTTTTGGTTTTTTTTTTAGTATGGAAAGCTTGTTTTCAACCCCAAGTTTTTGCAAAAATTATTCTCTCTACTTAAAATATACTTCTTGGCATTCTCAAGGCTGACTCCTTCTTGCCATTCAATCTCTGTTAAATGTCAGTTTAAGTATCAGATTCCTTCCCTGACATCTCAAACTATGATAGCCACTCAGATGACCTCTATCAAATTGTGCTCTTCTATTTTATTTTTTCACATACACCACTCTTTATTTATAAACATTTGAACAATACTACATATGTAATATTATATACCAATTTTAAATTAAACCATGTAAACATTCTGTCATTTGATAAATACTGAAAATATGGTGTATAATGGCCACATGATATTTCATCTCATAGATGCACTTTAGTTTACCTAATCATTGTTCTATTTTAATTTTTTATGTAGCACTTACCAGTATGTTGCATTTGTTTAGTGCTTATGTATTTTATTTCTATTGACTATCTCTCACTACTAGGGCATAAGCTCCATCAGAGCATGAAACTTACCTTCTATCCTCAATATGTGTAATGGAGATTAGTACATTTAGGCATTCTACAGGGTCCGGCAGAGGTACCAGCTGCTTGAATGGGATTGGAAGGATAATAATATGGGTGTAATAAGTTATAGTTTTAATTTGAATATTTCACCTAAAATGTCATATGGTGTGCTTGAGTGTGATGTTGTTATGTTACAGAATTACATGCTTCTGATTTTGTGATAAAATATTTTGTAATAAAAAAGGGCACTATTTGTGCTGAACCCTGTATATTAATTTTCCAAATAGATTGATTATATATTTTCAACTCCATAATTACCATAACTTGGTAAGTGAGACTGTGGCTGGAAACCACCTGGAAAAGTAGTAAAAAATGTTGAATTTACTTGCCAATATAACATGTGTAAAGGACCCATGGACAAAGACATTGGGGAGGGGGAAGGATTGAATATGGGATGTGGGAGTGGTTAGGGAGGGAGAGAGTAATGGGGAGAAAATGAGGACAACTGTAATTGAACAACAATAAAAATATATGAACAATTTTTAGAAATTGAATTCATTCTGTGTTCCATGTTTGTACTGGGTTAGAATATTTGTAAGTTTACCTTACCCTCTTGGATTGTAAGATTTTTAACACCAAACAATTAATACATCCATATTTGACTATGTAAATCTTATTATGTTCCATGTAATGATTTAAGTACTTTATGCATATTAACCTGTGATTTTATGACACCCTAATAATATAAATTTTATGTTATATATGAGAAAACCAAGGTACAGAAAGATTAAGCAACTCGCTTGAGATTATATGACTAGTAAGTAGGAGAGGGGAATCAAACCAATGGCCTGGATTATATCTGTTTATAACCACTAAATTATATTGCTTGTTATCCTTTAAATGTCATTTAACTCATTTGGCCAATATTTCACAACCATACATTGATAGGTTACTGCGTTAATTGTAAAGCTTTAAATATTTTAGATGGAAAGACAAATATTGCAGTTATATTCTTCAGGAAATTTTTATTCTTATGGGTTTAGCAGAAAAGTTAACAATTAGCGAAGTGTCAGTTATAACGAGTGTAGAAAATGTTTGTTGAAGAAGTGGCAGGGACTAAGTGATCTCATGAAAACACCTCGTAAGGGCATCTGACATATATTGATAAAGGGAATTTGTCAGCCAAGGGACCCTGGAGGAGCTTATGTTTAAGCCGAACTCAAAGCATCTGGAGGAGTTGCCTAGGAGAAGGAAAGGCATGTTAGCGGCCGAGGAACACAGCAAATAGTAAAGTCGAAGGTCAAGGTCTAAACTGGCACTTGTTTCATGTTAACAGGGTTACACTGAAATATTAGACATTCTCAGTGTGACTGACTTTCTTTTTGGCTGTCACTAACATGTTTTCTCATGTGAACTAGTCTTTCAATTTTGACATTCAGTGGCCTTCCTGACCTACTGATTACAAAGTTAACTGTAGATCATTGCGATGGAGCTATTTTTTTTTCTCATTCTATACAAAAGAAGAAATAAAAGAGCTGAAAATGACCTACATAAGGAATTTAAAAACTTTTGCAAATAAAAAACTTTAAAATACTTAAACAATAGCCCTGGCTGGTGTAGCGCAGCGGATTGAGTGTTGGCCTGTGAACCAAAGGGTCGCTGGTTCAAATCCCCAGTCAGGGCACATGCCTGGATTCTGGGCCAGGTCCCCAATAGGGGGCGCGTGAGAGGCAACTACACATTGATATTTCTCTCCCTCTCTCCCTCCTTTTCTCTAAAAATAAATAAATAAATAAAATCTTTAAAAATATATTTAAAAAAACAAACAATAGAACTAATTTTAAAATACTATAAATTAGAAACATTCTGTTTTTAAAAGAATTGCTTATGAGAAACATTTTTACATTTAACAGTGATCGATAATATGAAAGTTAATGTTTTTAAGGTAATTTAAATTAGGATGGGTTTTAATAACTTCCTCCCACCAAGCAAATTTAAACTCCTTCTTAATAAATATAATAACCAACAGGGAAAGAATAAATATATAAATAATCACCATAGACTTGAATTTCTATTTTTTCTAATTTTAGTCAGTAATATTTGTGGATTATTACTTTATAATATTGTTCTTAGAAAAAGTAATTCTACTCGTCTTAAATTGTGTGTGTGTGTGTGTGTGTGTGTGTGTGTGCATTCTTTCCCCTTGATGAACACTTTGGAATCAAAAGAGGTAGATAGATTCAAATGTTTACTTTTGTGCAACAGCCTATCATCACAGAGGAACTCTTGGTAGTGATATTAATCAAATAAGAGAATAATAAAGAGAATATTGGAATAAACTCTGCTATTAGATTTCAGGAAATCATTAGAATATTAAAGACTTTAGTGTAACAAAAACCCTTGGAGGAGGTACTTTCTTTTGTATTAGCTTATTTTTATACATTAATATGTGACTGAAGAATAAAAGAGAGCAGTTCATCTCTTTACTACTTATTGGTTCATTTCCTTTTAAGATATGAGAATCTACTTCATGATTAATTGTACAAGTTTTCAGAGCTATAGTTGTTGCTAAAGGACACTCCATCAGAAACTTGAGAGAAAATTTAAACACATTCATCAAAGTTTCCATTTGGAGTCTAGAGAAACAATAAAGTAGATATTGACTTCTCTTGAGTAATGGATCATGATTCATTGATCTAAAGGGAGAGTCAATATTTACCTTCAGTGAAAATAATTATTGATGGTCAATGAAATGTAAACTGTAATACATTATTTCTAATCAGAAATATCTTGAAATCTATAAGAAGATGACACAGTTTAAAAAGCACTTATATTTTTCAGTTTATAAAAATATATGTGCATTTTAAAAATACTGTTTATATAGATCAAAAGTAGAAAAATCACCAAATATTTTCCATCCGAAAAAAATAGCTGTTAATATTTTGTGTATTTTACATCAGTCATTGTTCTATAAAAATATTTGGATGTGTTTATAAATGTACATTATGAATTTAAATATAATAAAAAGAAAATATATAGTCTGTTATTCTACTCCAATATACACTCCTTTCTTCTGTAAAAGAATTATATGTCCTCACCTGCTGATGTGTGACTTGCTATGCGTGGCGAGCAGTGAGCGTGCGCCTCAAACACACTGACATTGTGTTTGTCCATTAAAATTGCTTTGGCCAGTGGCATGGGACACATACAAGCTACCATGTCAAAGCCTTAAAAGCCATTACATGTTTCTGTCAGCTCTCTGCTATTTTCTCTCTGTCACAAAACCAATTATGTGTCATATAGGGGGTTCTCTTTCACATGGATTCAGAGTTGGAAAGACATACAGAGAAGGAGAGTGTCAACCGCTCATAGTTGCTGGCATGTAATGTGTTCGGGGAAGAATGTTCTGTGTTGTAAACCACTGAGATTTTGACTTACTATTACTGTGCAACAGTGACCAAAACACTCAAGCGTATTAATAAACACATTGTTTTTGAACATAAGTTTTACTGATCATAAAGAAAACATTGATAAATTTGACTACCATAAAATTAAGAATTTTTGTTAATTAAAATACACCACCAAGAAAGTGAAAATATAGTAAAAGTCACATTCTCACAGAAGGCATTTGCCACATATATAACTGAAAAAGTAAGTAAATTCAAAATGTTTTTAGATAGTATATATAAATGTACATTTTACATTAGTTAATATATAAATATAATAAATAAGTTTGTGTATAAATTTATTCCAAGTAATATATAATATTTATAATATATAAATAACTGAGTTAATATGAAGATCAATTAGAAAAAATGATCTTAGAAAATAGGCATAATGAATGAATGGGCATTTTACAGAAAAGAAAGGTCAAATATGAAATAAACATTTAAAGATGCTAATGTTCCTTAGTAAACAGGAAAATGAAAGTTAGGAATACAATGAAATACAGTTTTACTCACTACATTGGTAAAAATTAAAACTTCATTTGCTACGTGTTGAAAAAGATTTGAATCAATTGGACAATAAGAATGCTTCCTCTTAGGTTGAGTTTACTGGTACAATCGCTTGAGTAAACTTGGTTCTACCTTTTAAAGAGGAAAGTGTACTCACCAGGTTTACTCTATTTACTAGAGAATTTGGTACTTCTGTACTGGGAGACTAGGAGATAGCAGCATCATTTTTAGGAGAAGACACCTGGGAAACACCCAAGTGTGCTTTGATTGGAAAATGGGTAGACTATTGAGCAGTTCTATAGAACTACTATGCAGCTACATACAAACACACTATGAATCTAAGACCTACAAGGTGGGAATCCAAAAACAACAGGATTTATTTATAAAAAATTGTGTATTTCTTACCTGTTTAAACTTCAGTCACCTTCAAAGTACTCTCCATTTGATGCAATACACCTTTCGAGACTTTTTCCCACTGCTCAAAACAGTTTTTGAATGCATTGATTTTGATGCCTTTTAGTGCTTCTGCAGTTTTTTGTTCTTGTTTTGTTTCACTTCTTCTACATCAGCAAAACATTTGCCTTTGAGGACTTATTTTCATTGGAGAAACAAACGAACATTAACTTGCTCATGGTGAAATCAGGTGAAAATGGAGGGTGGGGTACAGGGGTCATGCTGTTTCTGATCAGAAACTGCTGAACGCTCAGGGCAGTGTGGTGCAGCTGTGCCCATAACTTGCCCATCATAAAATAGACAAACACATTGAAAGAGCTCTTAAAAAAACTCTGAGGTAAAATGCAGATTCTCACAAAAACACCAGCTGGTACACTGCTACAAATGGGTTCCTAGAACACTCACTTAGGGGGGAAGCCTGCACTACAAGGAGTCCACCCTCCAGAAGATAATTCCATTTTTTGGAGGGCCCCCCTCATAACGATTAATGCAAAAAGGGAGAAAAAGGAAAAAAGAGGCAAGCCATGGACAATTACTTACAGTAGATGTATATTGATGGAGTTTATACACCTATACAAAACCAATGTTTTGCTTAGGAATACTTATGTTTTATATTTGGTAAACAAAAAACTCAGGTAAAAATTATCTATAGAGAAGAAATTATCTATAGAGGACAGAAAGGCGGAACACATTGGTAGTGGGTTAACAGCTATTCATTCCAATATTATGTTTCATAGCTTAAGTAAATGTTATTCCATTGCCTCTTTATAGTGTGTCTCAATAAATTGATATAAAATTCCTCTTTTATGCTTATGGAAATATTTTATATTACAACTATTAATAATGCCATGATGAATATATACTTATAATTTGTCACATCTTCAGTTCTTTCATTAGGATAAAGTGTCACATCTTCAGTTTGTTCATTACTCAAAAATAGACTAAGTGGATCTGAATATCTTATCATTTTGTATACAATATTTTTCTACCTGAAATATATGGTTCATGCATCAATACTGTATAATTTTATTTAAAAACATTTTATACTACTTTAGTTTATGAAAATAATGTTCCAATGTAAAAAAAATACTTCTTTGCTTGGTGAAATTTATTATTTTCCATATATAGTAAATATTAGTTTCAGTTTGTTTATTATTAACTTACATGAAGATTTTGTGGAAATAACAACTCAAACTAATAACGACTGCAAGCAACCTTCATGTTGTTACCTTTTATTAGTTTCAAGTACAGTTCTTACATCTGTCTTTTTTTCCTCTTTGGGATTCTTTTTCTTTTGAGTTTTAATATTAGAAAACTATTTTCCAACATTTCAAAACAAACAATTACATTAGTTTCTAGTTTTAAGGTATATTTTTAACATTTAACTCCATTATACCTGCGAAAATTATTTGAAGAGTGTAGGTTGAGTTTATTTTCCTTTAGCTTTTAACTGGTTTTATACATGTATAACTCTTTCTTTCTCATCAAAATGATATGTGAGGTTTCCTTTGTCAGGTATTACATTTTATTTCTGTGATTATTTTCTATTTATTGGTACGATACTCCCTTGATTATTAGTGGTTATAGCACGGTATTATGTTACATTCATAATGTTAACCCCCATTACTAGTATTTGAGTAATATTTAAATAGTGTAATATATTTTCATCTTTTTTTGAAGAATATTGTATTTATTTTTGTTTACTTACACTGAATACACAATTTTGAAGAATTGTTATCTTTAAAATACATAATATTCTTTTCCAGGCATTTGGTGTTTCTTATCATATTATATGTTTTTTATATCTTTCAGAAAAAATTTGTAGCTTTTTTGCTTATGTGTTACATTTGTTTTGAAAAAAAATTTTGGCCTTCTATATTCTGTTACTATTATAAATGAGATTTGTTTTAATTAATTTTTTATGAACTAAATTACTAAATTGTAAGAATTTTCCCTAATAGCATGGATTTCTTTCTATAAGCCTCAGAATACTTTTTTTTTCCATTGATAACCTTTGAACAAAGAGCTCTATACAGGCCCAATGTTGAGATTTGAAGATTGAATTCAACTACTGCATGAATATTAAGGTTGTTGGCAGTTTCTACCTGCATGTTTATATATTAGAAATTCAAATTAAAGTGTAGAATGCTTGGTAAAATTTCTAAAATACTTATGTTTAAACTATGCTCCATAGGAAGTCCAGCTGAGCCTAGAAAAAAACAAGGGAGTGAGGGGAACAAAGGGATGAGAGTTCTATTTTCTGCTTTTCTGTGAGAGCAACACAACTTTATCTTTGTTGTATTTTATTACTCAAAATGAGACGATAAAGAGAAAAAATATATATGCCAACAAACTAGACAACTTGGATGAGATGGGTAAGTTCCTAGAAATACACAATCTTCCAAAACTAAATCAGGAAGAATCAGAGAATCCGAATAGACAGATTACACCTAGTGAAATTGAAGCAATTAAAAAAAAACAACTCCCAACAAACAAAAGCTCTGGACTGGATTGCTTCACAGAGGTATTTTATTAAACACTCTGAGAAGAACTAACACCTCTCCTTCTCAAACCATGTCATAAAATTCAAGAGGAGGGGAGCCTCCCAAACTCATTTTATAAGGCCAATATTATCCTAATTCCCAAACCAGATAAAGACACTATTAAGAAAGAAAATTATAGGCCAATATTTCTGATGAACATAGATGTTAAAATCCTCAACAAAATAATAGCAAACTGCATATAGCAATGCAGTTTATTGCAAAAAGATCATACACAATGATCAAGTGGGATTTATTCCTGAAATGCAAGGTTGGTACAACATTTGTATTTATTGATATTTGCAAATCAGTAAATATGATCCACCACATAAACAAAATAAAGGATAGAAATCACATAGTTATATCAATAGATGCAGAAAAAGCATTTGATAAAATCCAGCACCCATTTATGACAAATACTCTCAGCAAAGTGGAATAAGGGGAACATACCTAAACATAATAAAAGCCATATATGACAAACCCACTGCCAGCATCACACTCTGTAGGTTAAAACTACGAGTGTTCCCTTTAGGCTCTGAAACAGGACAGGGATGTCTGCTTTTACTTCTCTTACTCAACATAGTACTGGAAGTCCTAGCCATAGCAATCAGACAAGAAGAAGAAATAAAAGGCATCCAAAGTGGAAAGGAAGAATTAAAATTATCATTATTTTCAGATGACATGATACAATACATAAAAAATCCCATTGATTCCACCAAGAAACTACTAGTACTGATAAATGAATTCGGCAAAGTAGCAGGATACAAAATTAATATCCAGAAATTAGTTACATCTTTAGATGTCAATAACAAACTAACAAAAGGAGAAATCAAGAAAACAATCACATTCACAATTGCTTAAAAAAGAATTAAATACTTAGGAATAAACCTAAATATGGATGTAAAAGACCTACACTCAGAAAATTATAAGACACTGAAGAAAGAAATTGAATATACAAGTAAGTGGAAGCACATTCCAGGTTCATGGATAGGAAGAATTGAAGTCATTAAAATGTCCATCCCTCCCAAACCAATATATAGATTGAATGCAATTCCTATCAAGATTCCAATGACATATTTCACAAAATTAGAACAAATATTTCAAAAATGCATATGGAACTACAAAAGGCCATGCATAGCAACAGCAATCCTGAGAAAGAAGAACAAAGTTGGAGAAATCATGCTACCTGATATCAAACTGTACTATAAGGCCCTAATAATTAAAACAGTATGGTACGGGCATAAAAACAGACACATAGATCAATGGAATAGAAAGGACAGCCCAGAAATCTACCCACACCTTAATAGTAAATTAATATTTGACAGAGAAAGCAAACACATACAATGGGCTAAGATAGTTGATTCAATAAATGGTATTGGGAAAATTGGACAGATACATGCAGAAAGATGAAAGCAGATCACCTTCTTACTTGACACTTAAGAATAAAGTCACAATGGATCAAAAACTTAAATGTTAGAGCCCAAACCATAAAAATCCTAGAAGAAAACATAAGCAGCAAAATCTCAGACATTGCTTGTAGCAATTTTTTATTGGATATATATCCCCAGGCAAGGGAAACAAAAGAAAAAATAAACAGATGGGACTACATCAAACTACAAAGTCCTTGCACAGCAAAAGAAACCATCAACAAAATAAAAAGACAGCCCACACAATGAGAGAACATATTTGCCGATACACCTGATAAAGGGTTAATATCCAAAATTTACGAAGTACTTACAAAACTCAACACCAAAAAATACCCAAACAACCCAATTAAAAATGGGCAAAGGATCTGAATAGATATTTCTCCAAAGAGAATATACAGGTGGCCAATAGACATATGAAAAGATGCTCAATATCACTAATCATTAGAGAAATGCAAATTAAAACCACAATGAGATATCACTTCACACCAGTCAGAATGGCTGTCATCAATAAATCAACAAACAACTAGTGCTGGTGAGGGTGTAGAGGAAGGGGAACTCTTTCGCACTGTTTGTGTGAATGCAGCCTTGTACAGTCACTGTGGAAAGCAGTATGGAAGTGCCTCAAGAAATTAAAAATGGATCTGCCTTTTGACCCAGCAATCCCACATCTATATATTCTAAATATATTGGAAGGAACCCAAAACATTAATTCAAAAGAACATAAGCACCTCTGTGTTCATTGCAGCATTATTTACAATTGCCAAGATTTGGGAGCAGCCCAAGTGTCCATTAATAGATCAGTGGATAAAACAATATGGGACATTTATACAGTGGAATCCTACTCAACCATAAAAAAGAAGACCATTTTACTCTTTGCAACAGTATGGATGGACCTGGAGAATATTATGCTAAATGAAATAAGAAAGTCAGACAAATACAAATACCATATGATTTCACTCATATTTTGGATCTAATAAACAAACTTAACTAACAAGGAGAATGGGGCAGACTCCTAGATGAAGAGCAGATGACAGCTAGTAGTGGGGGGAAGTTTGGGAAGGTGGAGGAATTAAACAGAAAAGAAAAAGGGCCCATGGACATGGTAAACTGTGTGGTTTGCTGGGGTATAAGGGGACTAAAGGTAATATAAAAAAATACAATAAAGATTATATTTTTTAAAAAGCATAAAAAAGAAAAATGCAAAATAGAAAATAAGTTTACAGTATTCTGTGGATTAGGAGAAAATCACCTATTTTATATCTGTGTGATAAGAAAGAAAAAAATGAAACCTACAGCAGTTATATAGACTTTGTTTCATTAGGCTTTCAACATCAACCAACTACAGGTAGAATTAGAAAATACAATGTGTTTTGTAATAAACTTTTGCGGCAGACAACATGAAACCAAGACACTGAGTGGAGAAAAAGGTATGAACGAAAGAGTGCTAGGGGCATTTTCCTCAGCCACATCCGATTGTTTCCTCAAATCCAATGTGAAAGGTTGGAAGTGAATATAAGAGCATACTGGTGATTATTTCTAATATGTTTCTATATAATTATGCTAAGTGAACTCTTTATTCAAAGTAGGCCTTTATTCCATGACATAGATCAATAATTCTCAATTAATCTTTTTGTTATAAAGTACTTAGCTGAAGACAATCTTTGTGCAATTTATGAATAGGTATCTGAATGTGATAATCACCAACTGATAATCAATTCCTACAACCTGTTTTCCAGGGTAGGCCGGACAGCTAAGTCATACTTTGCCCAGACTGCTAAAGGTGCCAGGTAAATTTCTGTTGGTTATATCATAGGTTGCCTGTGTGTACATTAGTGGAATTGTTTTTACAATTTGTAGTATCTCTGATAAACTTCAGAAAAATTAATTACATTAATAAGAGGTTGAGAGTATCAAAGCACATACATTTATACTCAATGGATTCTTATAGTAGGTAATTGAGGATAATAAACCTATTATCACTGCTGTGCATTAGAAGCAGAGAGGCTTCCAGATATGCCAACAATTTTCAGTCCCATTTACCATTTTAAAGACAAAAGTATTACTATGCATAATTTGTTAATAAAGCTTCTGGAAGATGCTTGTTCTTGTAGAGAACACTGCGCTCGAAACATAAATGGCATTAATGTTACTCAGAAAACCTGAAGCTTCAATATACTCAGGAACAATTAGGATTCTGTCACATGAATGCTAGATGGTATCTACTTAAACTGATTTTCTATATCATGGAAAGTAAAAAGGTAATTACCAAAATGGATGTAAATGAAACATGCATTTTAGAAAACAGTTGAACCAATTACTCTCAAAGGATATATAAGGGCTGGAAAATCTTTTACCCAATTTACTAATCCACTCAAACCTTATTTCCAAAAATAAGCAGAGATCAACCCATAAATATTTATTTATTGGATTTATAAAGTGTGGCCAGCTCATGCTGCAGAAAATGGTTTGAGACAAAAATCATTTAACTACTAATGCAAGACCATTCTTAAGAGATATTTCTGCTACAGAAGTAGACTTTTAACAAAATCTCTCATACTACCTTATGAAATGCTATTATAACAGCAGAGATAATTTTTTCAAACATACTCTATTGGTCACAGTGCAAGACTGGGAACAATAAACAGGATCACCAGATCCTCTTGAGAAAAGCAACAATATGCACATCCCTATTCCTATTAAAATAAGTAAATTGTATACCCAATTATCTATGGGCCACAGCCACACGATGATTTTGTTTGGACTGTTCACTTATAGCCTGCGTCAGATGCCTTATACCAAAGCAGTTTGCTTCTTGGAGGGGTTATAGAAAATAAGAGAAGGTATTTTCTTTTCTTCTGCCTCCTTTTTTCCCATTTTTTAATTTTATTACCCTTACCATGACCATCATTATTTTTGTAAGCTAAAAAGCAAGCAGTGAATAAAAGAATGGTTATTAAAATGATGATACAAGGAAAGTGAAAATGATAAAGTAATGCTGTTTTAAATAATTTGAATCTTTAAGGTACAAGTTACGTCCATCTCAGTTTATGACATCCTTTGGGAAGTAAGAAAGATTAGGCAATTGGTCCACACTTAGAGATCAATGTAGCATGTATGGACTTTGATATCTAAGATACATGGATTCAAACTTCAGCTGTACTAAATTTTCTCTTGGTGATAGCTGCTGGGTTGGTTAATCTCTGTTCTCTAGGAAGTTGTATACACCAGTGTTCCAGTGATGTAGAGACAAATTCTGAACTTCCCACTGACCCAGAAGTTTTCACTCAATTAAATGATGTATGTAGGAAGCTCCTAGAAAGGAGAAAAGGCTTGTGTGTGGGGTGGTGGTGGAGGGGGAGTATTATAAACAAATAAATAAGAGCAATAACTGTGTTCTTTTAAAGCTTAGAGCATTTTTACAGTGCCAAATGGTATTTCCCAAGTGATGGATGGGCCTTTTCTACAACAGGTGCAGTATCGATGGCTCCTCATAAAGTATGATTGAGCAGGGCTGACCGATCACATAGCATGGTGACTACGCATGGTTTCTAAGTGCACACGGTCTGGATTTGCAGCCTGGGTGTATCACGTACTACCTATAAGACCCGGAGTAAACTACTGAATCTGTTTGCCTCTTAGTTTATTCATCTTTAAAATTAATCTAATAATAATAGTATTTATAGTGTGAGTGTTAAATTAATAGACATATGAAAGGCACTGCAAACTCTTCAGTACATAGTAAGTGTATATACACATTATGTGTTTTATTATTGCCAAATCTCTCTTCAGAGGGTGATGAGATGATGTTGCCTTAAGAGAATCATATAATTGTAAAATGTTCCTTCGGATAAAGCTGCCGTAGAACATGGCCAGATTTCAAACTCTCTGTGGTAATCCTTCCCACCCCCATTGGCTGTAGGCCATAACAGCAGACTCATTAATGATAATTGACCATCATTAGATAGTGGGTGTGTTGGTGTTAGTTTTCTAGTAACTAGACAAAAGCATGGAAATCTAGTTTCTATTAGTTCACCTAATTTATCTCACTTGATCTCTGGTATGGACAGGTGTTCCAGGCTCATGTATATTTCCTGTCCAAGACTGAATTACTACTAAGGACTTGATTTTTTGGGTGGAAAATAGTATTTAGAGACCAAAGTTTGAGTACTATTGGCAATCCTCTCTGGGCTGCTTGTTTTTTATTGCCTATACAGTATATATTAAGAAGCACAAATATATCATGAATTTTGTATTACAAACTTGTCCATTTCCTACACACCCCTGGGATTCTGAGAATCCCTGACTCCTCGGCAGGAAAGGTTGGCCAGCCCTTCGTTACCTAAGTAGAGGCGTGGGCTCTCCAGTGGATCACGTCGGGGTCAGCACTTGTCCGTTTCCCATCCTGCGGGTGTTCGGCAGGGAGTGAAACACAGGGGAGGCTTTGCAGCGCTGCAAGCCTGGGGCGAGAAGGAGAGTGCCCCCTCCAAGGAGGACACTCCCGTTCCCAGGTTTCCAGGGTTTTTATTGAGGCTGGTTACTAAGGGTGCATAGAAT
>PVJD01016470.1:0-20883 GCA_004026545.1 Mormoops blainvillei
TCCGAACACGTCCTTGACCTGGGACACAGGCAGAGTTCAAAGCAAGTCTACGTTGTCAGTCCGAACACGTCCTTGGCCTGGGACACAGGCAGAGTTCAAAGCAAGTCTACGTTGTCAGTCCGAACACGTCCTTGGCCTGGGACACAGGCAGAGTTCAAAGCAAGTCTACGTTGTCAGTCCGAACACGTCCTTGACCTGGGACACAGGCAGAGTTCAAAGCAAGTCTACGTTGTCAATCCGAACACGTCCTTGACCTGGGGTACAGGCAGAGTTCAAAGCAAGTCTATGTTGTCAACCCGAACACGTCCTTGGCCTGGGGCACAGGCAGAGTTCAAAGCAAGCCTATGTTGTCAATCCAAACACGTCCTTGACCTGGGACACAGGCAGAGTTCAAAGCAAGTCTACGTTGTCAACGCAAACACGTCCTTGACCTGGGGCACAGGCAGAGTTCAAAGCAAGTCTTATGTTGTCAATCCAGTGGTCTCTTTTTTTAGAAGACTCCTGACTGTGCCCTCTGTACTTAAACATTGTAGAGGCGCCTAGTGTTCTCACGCAAGGTGGCTAAGGTGTGGTAGATTGGCTGATCTTTGATTGTGGCAATCTCTTGAACTGTATGGAGGGCCAGGCCTGGGTGGGAATACTGGCAAAGGCTTTTGGGCACCCCATAAGGAAGGAAATATGGAGCATCGGTTTCCACGACAATTCTCTCCAGTGGGATATTTTTCACAGCATCCCGGGCCTGCCAGGCAGAAGTGTAAGTCAAAACTGCTGTGAAGCCCACAGACATGTTGGGAAAGTACTCCAAAAGAGGTTCAATGACTTGGTAACTGCTAGTGAAGCAATGCCTATGGATCTTGTAGTCAGGGGGCACAAATTTTTTCATGATGACCAGCAGATCTTTGTCAGCATCTCGGCAGTGGATCACCAATGGTTTCTTTAGAGACACAGCCAGCTGCAGCTGTCTCTCAAATATCTTGTGCTGCTGTGGGATAGGTGTAGTGCACTTGTAAGAGTAATCCAAGCCTATTTCTCCAAAAGCTACAGCCTTGGGGTGCTCTAAGGCTTTCAAAATATTTCTTTCTTGATACTCATTGTAGTAACGTGCGAAATGGGGGTGACAGCCAAAGGCTCCCCAAACCATATCCTCTTTCAACAGCTTTTCCCATAAACCATCTTTCATTGTGCGAGGATCACAGAAATTAGAGATGCAGCCCTGAAATTCCTTAGGGAAGGAGCGGCTATATATTTTTCTGAACTGAGTAAAGGTCCCATTGAAAGACAACTTGGAATAGAGCATGTCCAAGTGACAATGGGTATCAATAAAACCTTCTTTTAGGCTTTGTTCCCGGTGGTTCCTTGGGAGGGAATTAGATGCATATCCTTCCCAAGGATGTGATGGTGTCTTCCCTTGGAATGTTATTTTATCCCTTGCCATGGCTTCTGAACTTCTGGGAAAATGCAATGAACAAGAATTCTTGGAAAGACCTTCCTCTGCTGCCTTCAGATCTCTGGACCAGTTTTGGGTGCACAGTGTAGAGCTGGAGGAATAATTACTCAAGAAGCTCCAGCTGCTCTTCCCAGCCTGGGATGTATTGTTGCTGCTGCCCATGGTGAGAGAGTGAAGAGGCATAGAATTGTTGGTCCAGTAGCTGTCATTGTTATATGAAGGACCACTGTCCAAAGGAGGCAGGTGCATAATGTGGTCAGTAGTGAAGGATAAAGGCTTTAGACTCGGTGACTCTGGCTCCTCCTGAGAGAATCTGAATGCAGCAATCTTATCCACATTAGAGCAGTAACTTTCTGAAGAGGGGTGCTTCATCACCACATCCCTTTCTTTATGCTTTTGGGTTTCTGAATGAGAGTCACATCCACCTAGAAATTTTAGGGCTGGAGAGCCTTTTTCAAAAATGACTGCTCTTGAGTCACCGAGTGGCTTCTCATTGGGTTTCTCCTGAGGATCTATAAATATTTTTCTGTCATGGAAGTTGCTAATATTTACCACAATCTTTTCCTTCACCCTGACCTCTGGGGCTGACACTTTCCTTTTCTGAGTAACAGAGAAGGTGAAAGCACTACCTGGTCTTTCTCCAGGATTGGGATGCTCACTAGCACTCTGTTTTGTACTAGCGGCAGCCTCCCCCTTTTCTTTTGGCACTGCCTTCATGAAGTTGCTATGCATAGCTAAACCAAAGGTCATTGAAGAGCCTCGATCTTGCTTTCTACCTTTCCTTCTCCGGCCCTTGTTTGGTTCCACACTGTTATCTCTTTGACTTTCAGCTTCGGCTACAAAATCAGAGTTCACGGAATTATGGGCACTCTGTTTAGAATTAATTTGTAAGCTGTAAGCATCCTTTCCAGACGCCATTTCTAGGAAGGGGCTGGCAGAGCGTGTAGGGGGCAGCACAGAAGGGATTCCACAGACAAAAGGAATCCAGAGCTCTCCGAATCAGCCAGTCTTTGGGGGCTGCTCGATCCGCACGTGAGCCCAAGGAATGGGAGGCGGAGGAATTGCCCTGCCGGGATGACTCCCTGGAAAACCTCGGCTTTTCCTAGGTTTTCGGAGTCTTCCTTTGGGCTTTCAGACACTCAGGGATGCTGGCCTCTCCTGAATGTAATTCGGAGCTATGAGGTGGCCAGCTAGAGAGGGCCACATCACTGGGTTCCCAGACATATTTGCGTTTGCTTAGGGACCCTACCTCTGTGCCGCTCCTGCGGTGCTTGCCCTTGTGCCGCTCCGGTGGGTTATGAACTGGCCCCCGTTCTTTCACCTTCCCGTCACAATTTTTGTTCCAGAAAAGTCAGACGCCTTGCACCGAGTTTGTAATTCCGTGCTTTGGAAAAGCCTGAAGGGCGGAAGATTTACCAAAGGCTCGCTTTGCCGTCCAAGCCTGTGGTGTGCTTCGGCGTACTTCGGCGTACTTCGGCGTGCTTCGGCGCGCTTCGGCGCGCTTCGGCGCGCTTCGGCGTGCTTCGGCGTGCTTCGGCGATTACTAAGCACTTCCTTTTTTGTCCAAATCTACTTCCGGTATGTCGAAGTACTTCCAGGTATAAGGAACTTCCGGACGGCGTCAGGGTGGGCTCACCCTTGAACCTGACTTGTAGCATAGAGGTTCAGGCCACCGAAGTTGTGTAGGAGGGTAGGGCCAAACCCATCCTGAGCAGAGCAGGGAGGGCGCAGGGCACAGCTCACCCCACCCACCAGTCCTCTCTACCTGAAGCACTTCCCTCAAATAAGTGGGGTGTGGGGTAATGTTGGCTACCTGGCGGCAGGGGGGCTGAAGGTGGGGGTGGTGGGGTGGGCCAGCCCGGGGCAGGGAGGACAGAGGGTGAAGGGTGTGGCTGTGTGGCGAACCGGGGTGTGGAGGTGGGGGGAAGGGGGAGATACAGCGAGGAGCGGCGGACAAGGTACTCTTCCCACTTTCCGACTTCACATCAGGTCAGTCTACCCCTGGAGCTGCCACCATTGTTTGCCTTTTGTTCCTTTTTTCCCTACCTTGTTTTCCAAAAATATATTTACAGTCTATAAAACGTAATTTATATATATATACATACACACATGCTTTCAAAAACAGTTATTGTAGTATTATACCATTTTCAGCCCTGTGTTTTTTTCACTCAACGTTTATACGTATCCTAAATATTTTTCTTATTGCCACATAGTTTTCAAAAAACATAACCCAAGTGTCTTCATCATAATCCAGGAGTACGTAGATATGCCATAATTCACCAAATTATTTTGGATCACTATTTTAAATTCTCTCACTGTAGTTTTTTTCTCCGATGAAAGAAAATGTTGCAAAGTACATCTTTGCACGTGTTTCTCCATATTTTGGTTTTTTCCTTTGGGTTATTTGCCCAGAAATGGAGTTCCTGAGAAGTATAGGAAATTTAACATGTCTTCTCATAGCACCACATGGCCCCTGAAATATTGTAGTAATTTAACATCCCATCCATGATGAATAATCCTACAAGGTCCATTTAATAAGAGAAACAAACAAAACCTAAACAAAATTAAAAAAACAGTGACTCACTGTTATTTTAATTCACACTTACCTGATAATTTCTTAGAGTGAATACTCTCCTTTTATTTATGGACATCCTTATGAATTTTAAGTTCTTCTTATTTCTTTTTTTAGGGTGTTTTAAAAGTTAGTTTAAAAATTATAAAATAAATTAAACTTGTCATTTTCTAAAATTTTATTAATATTTTTAATGAACAAAAATTCAACCAAATGAACTTAAACATCTAGTTGGCTTTATTGAATGAATCATGAATTGGACAGCATCCCACCTACTAAATAGAGAGGCCCTCCAAGAAGTACAAAATAGGTTTTTATAGGCAGAAACTGAGCAGGACAAAGCTATTATCAAAAGAAAAGAAACGATTGTTTGAGGCAAGGTGACCTTTGGGAGAAGGGTGGCAGGAGTCTAATTTGGCATGTTACCTTACTCGTGTTAGTCAGAAAATTCTAGACTGATTTGGTTTAAGGTCACATTTCTGGGAGAGGCTGAAACTGCAATTAAGTCTCGCTTTGCTGTCTTGGAGGCAAGCTACTCCATGTTGGCTTATTGTTTCTTCTCCTTATTCACAGAACTTTTTTTTTGTTTATATTTTGGTCTGTTAAAGTTATAACTTGCTTTTTGTAGTAAAATCTTAGTTTTTCTTTCATAATTTTCTCCCTAGCCTAGAATAATTGCCCTTCTTTTCAAGGCTTTGACACGTTTATAATTGTTTTTTGGAGGGTAAAAGGGGTTGATTTGGTATATTTAAGCTAATAATCCATCTGGTGTTTATCTTGGGTTATAATTTATTTTAGGTGGGGATATACATTGACGCTTTTCCACCTTTGTACGTTTTTCACTTATCGATATGTGACCTCTCTTTCATCAGGTATTAAATTCTTATATGTAATAGAGCCTATCTCCAGACCTTCTAGCCTTTTCCACATACTAGCATGTCTCTTGTTACTCTGGTATAGCACTATTTTAATAATTGAACCATTGTATCATAGTTAGCTATAAAATCTGGGATTTAGGTCTCCTACATTACCCTTAATTTTCATAGTTATCTTTAATAGTCTGACATGTTTATCAGGTGGACTTAAAGTTATTGTTTTTTCAATTCCCTCCAACATACCAATGAAATATCCACTTGAAATATTGTATTTTAGTCTGCTTATTTGAAATATACTTCACTTATCCTTTTAATCAAGTTCTCTATCTCCTAGTAAATATTTTTACAGTTTTATCAGGGTCACAGAGTTTTCATTAGAACTAACTTTAAGTGCTTTGTAAGTTTTTATTCTACTGTGAACATGATTTTTCCTCTCACTGTATTTTAAGCTGGCTATTGCTAGCACATAAGAATATTTTTTATTCACTTGTGGTTGTGCTGAAATCTTTTATTTTTTCTTAGTTTTTCAAACTTTACCTATGCCGTTATTTATTTTTCTGCTTATAGGGATACTTTTGTCTATTTCTAATATTTTCACTTCATAACTTCTTATATTGTCCAGAACTCCTAAAAAATATTAAATAATGATGTTGGTAGGAGCATTTTTGTTCTATTCCTGATTTTAGTAGACACATAATTTAATTAAGTATAATGCTGGAATTTGGGCTGTTTTAAAGCAGATGCTTTTTAATCTTGTAATGGAATTACTGTTATATTTTAAAATGTAGGTGGAAGGAAATAGTATGGGATTCTATATTTGCCCTTACTTCTTAATTTGTAAACATCTTTACATCTGCGAGGAAAATGCTGTTTTTAGTGTATTTAGGTGGCTTATAACTGTTACAGACTATTGAATTCTGTTTGCTTGTGTTTTAGTTAGAATCTTTGCATAATAAATCATAAGTAGTGAAATTGCTCTGGAGCAGTAGTTCTCCACCTTGGCTTGTACATTGTAATAACCCGGGGAACTTTAGCAATTACTGATGCCTGGACCCACTCTGCTAGATTCTGATTTCAGTGTGTGTGTGTGTGTGTGTGTGTGTGTCCCAAGAATCAGTTTAAAAAGCTCTACAGGTGATTCTCATGTGATCCAGGGTGAGAATTATTGCTCTACAATTTACTTTTTTTGTTCTATAGTAAGTCTGTCAGGCATTGTAGTTCACTTTTGTGGCTTTTGGTCATTTTTGGTGTCCTGGGGAAGTTATATGAGCATAATATTGTGGTAATTTTCTTTGCTTTTTTTGAAAGTTTGAAAGAAGCCGTTTGTGGATCATCTTAGCTAGAGCCTTTGCTGGGGCAATACTTTTTGGCATTTTTTTCACTTCTTACTCAGTCGTTGCTTATTCATGTGTTTTGTAAAGTATATTTTATTGATTATGCTATTATAGTTGTCCCATTTTTTCCTCCCCCTTTTCCCCCTCCACCCAGTACACCTTTTCCCTCCAGCAACCCACCCCTTAGTTCAGGTCCATGGGTCGTACATGTAAGTTCTTCAGCTTCTCCATTTCCTATACTATTCTTAACCTCCCTCTGTCTATTTTGTACCTGCCATTTATGCTTCTTATTCCCCATACCTTTTCCCTCATTCTTCATCCCCAGCTGATAATCCTCCCTGTGATCGCCATTTCTATGATTCTGTTCCTGTTCTAGTTGTTTGCTTAGTTTGTTTTTTTATGTTCAGTCGTTGATAGTTGTGAGTTTGTTTTCATTTTACTGTTCCTAGTTTTGATCTTCTTTTTTTTAGATAAGTCCCTTTAACATTTCATATAATAAAGGCTTGGTGATGATGAACTCCTTTAACTTGACCTTATCTGGGAAGCACTTTATCTGACCTCCCATTCTAAAGGATAGCTGTGCCGGATAGAGTAATCTTGGATGTAGGTCCTTGCCTTTCATGACTTGGAATACTGTATTTTGCTGTGTATAATGTGCACTTCTTGGCCCAGCTTTTTGAGGGAAAAATAAGGGTGCACATTTATACATGGGTAATACTAACTCTGTATCTATATAAGTATTTTCAAAATTCTTCTATTTATGCTTGTGCGTTAAAAGTGTAACTCTAGAAAGCAATAACGATATTCATATGCAAAATAATACCCTGGAATAAGATAATTGGTTTTGTTTCTAGATATAAATAAATAAAAAAGTTGAATTAAAAAATTAAAATGAAAGATTTTTTTCCTGAAAGTTTAGGCCAAAAATGTGGGTATGTACTATACATGGGAGTGCATTATACCCGGCAAAGTACGGTACTTCTTTCGAGCCCATTGTTGTACATCTTTAAATTTTATTAGACTCAATACTTACTTTTTGTGTTTTTAAACTTATTCTCTGCACGATAATTATGTAAAATTCATTTTAGAGTGTAAAAAAGAAAAGAAAGCATTTATTTGAACAAAAATAGCTGAAGCCTGGGAGACACATCTTTAGGTAGAAACCTAATTTGTGATCCACCGAGTCAAAGGGGAGACCGTCTTTTATAGTGAAAGTTGCTGCCTTTTATAGAGAAAGTTCCTGCCCAAGTTCCCAATTTGATCTGTTTTATACAAGTTGGGGCAGGTCTCAGTCCATCGGTTGAAAGACAAAAGCTGGAACTTCTTTCCAGCGGTTAACTCAGAGAATGTCTTTGCAGTGGTTGACTCAGGGAGTGTAAGCGTGCAGGAGCATAGTACAAGGGTTGAAATCTCAGTCTGTATCTTTTCCCAAAATGCAGAGTGCATCAGAGGCCCCTGTCAGCAATGGCCACTAGACTCTGGTTATGAATTTAGCCCGAGTTAACCAAGAGAAGTCCATTTTGAGAGACATACAGGACTTGGCAAAAGTAGGTTTACAGTTGTGAGTACACAAAACAATTTATTCCTGTATTATTATTTATTAATTATTGTATTATTTCCCATATGAACAACTGTAAACCTACTTTTCCGCAACCTGTATTTCTTCTTGGGATTCACAATTATTTATTAGGAGTGATAATTTTTTATAGCTACGTTATACATTTAGAGTTATATTAGTTTGTGATCAATGACTATAACTTGGATAATTTCTGTATTTTAAATTTATTAGTTTTTTTAAAAAGTAGCCTATATAGGGGAGGAAAAATACTTTTCTCTTTACTCTTTTAGTTTCTTGGCTAAGATACCCCTATAATAAAGGACAGATTAACAGAAGAAAAACAAACAAGTTTGATAACAATGTATGTCTGCTGTGTACACAGGAGAGACCCAGGAAAACTGAAGTAATTCCCAGAAATGGTGTAAACCAACACCTGAAATGTCATCTCTAGCTAAAGACAAGATGTGGTGAGAAGAGGAAGGCCAGTTATGGGAGGTTAGCAGGAAAGGGACAGTAAACAAGGGCATGGTTATTACATAGATTTAAGCCCTCACCTCTGCATTAAATTAGAGTTTCTAAAGACTTAGAGTCATCCTTCTCTTCCTGGTACAGAGAGGACAACCTTACAAATGGAGATTTCCCTTATAAACGTAATTGTCTCTTAAAAGAAGGTAACTTTTACTCAGTTTTCAGAGTTTCTCCTGTGTCTACAGTTTTTTAAAAAAATAACTGACCTAAAATAATTCTTATGCCAAATAGGCATATTTTGAGGTGACAGATTCTACCCCCTCTTCACTTTCATCATGGAGTTCTGCAGCCCTTTATTATCAAGGGCAATTAAATCGACTTAAGACAGATTAACAGGAGGAAAACAAATTTTGTACATATGGGAACCCCATACAAATATGAGACTTTCTGACAGTCAGGTAATTGATGCTTACATCCATCTTGAGCCAAGGAGAAGCAGGTAGGAATCTGGGGCTTCAGAGGGGAGTAGGACAATTCACAGGAAATTGGGAAGAGTAAATGTTTGGTAAACAACTGTCAGCCATGCCATGCAGATAAGTCTTTCTGATATAAAAAGTTTTCTCTGGTAATAGCTTTCTTCCTGGCACAGGGCCCCTATCTAAATTCTTTTAGGTAATTAAGGAGGAGGTAAAAAGTTCTTCCTGAGCCTGTCGGCCCCCTATTATCTTCAGTTTAAAACAATCCACATGCTAAAGTGGTACACTCTGGGGAGGTTATATTCTGTTCTGCCTTACTACGTTTAATTAAAGCTCCATAAAACCCCAGTTCTATTGTCCTTTTAGGTAGTCCGGCAACATCTTTTTACCCCCTACTTTTTTTATTGAGATATAATTCATATACCATAAAATTCACTATTTGAATGTGTCCAACTCAGTTTGGTGTCCAGTATCTTTTTAAAAAAAAACTTAAGTAAAATTTACATAACATAAATAAATCATTAGTCACTTTAAAATGTGCAATTCAGTGGCATCTAGTATACCCACAGTGTTGTACAACCATCACCTCTTTCTAGTTCCAAGACATTTTCATCACCCCAGCAGGAAACCTTGTATCCATCGAATAACGTCTTACTAGAAATGTTCACTCAACATAAATATGTCAACATTCTAGAATGGATTTAGCTAACTGTTAAATGGAATCAGGCCAGATGAATTTCCCAAGAAAGAGCTGAACATAGGACCACTTTGGAATGAAGCCAAAGTTGCCGGTTTGAAGGGTGTGGATCTCTGAGTTTACTAGAGTTTTAGAACCTGATCTGGTAACCGATTCATTCATTTTGAATACAATCATTTCACTAACTAAAACTCATTTTTATAATCCTTTATGGTAATTAACAAAGTTTCCTATCTTAATCAGAGAGAGACTACTGAGGCATTTTGTCAGCCCCTTCTATAAGAGTAGGCTTCTGATAGAAATTTGCGAAACACTCCCAGAGAATGTTACTAATTAGGTTAATTGACCACCCCAGACTGACTCAATCATAGCTATCATATTGTCCATGTTGAATTACCCTAGTGTTACGTCATATGTAAAATTAAATTTTGCAACTTTAATTATAAAAATAGATAAAAAATGAGAGCAAAGGGAATATTAAAATGGAGCTTTCAAGGAGCTTGTCCCTCAGATTAAGCTTGAAATGGTAGCCTAAATCTATTGTTCCCTTAATTTTCATTTACCATGTCCGTCTCAGTATGTGAGCATGTCACCATGTTGATGGTTATTTCAATGGCTAAAGATACATTTTTTCCCATACAACATGACACCTAAGCTAAGGAAGCTATTTCAAATGTTCTTCAACAAGGAGATAGTCCTTTGCTTTAACATAGGAGAAAAATGGGCTGTGTTGTATTACTGAAAGGCAGTTTTCCAAAGTGGTTAAGGAATTTTCAAGGGTACTTTTAACTATCTCTGATTTTTACTAATTCCTTTAGAATCTACCTCTATTATCTAAGTACCCCACCCATCCACACAAATACACACACAATGTAAGATGAAAATGGGTCTAACATTGAGCTGAGCTCTTTGAGGTTCCTAAAGTGTATGGTGGGGCTCAGGTGCACCGGAAGAATTTCAGATCTGCCTGTTTAAATTACTCTCAAGGCAAGCAAGCAGCAGGACCAGAAGTCAGGATAATTTTAGCCTAGAACTAAGGTAGTTTTGTGTTATTTTTAAGGGGAAGAATGACAAAACTTACATTCATCTTGTGAGAACAAATATTTTGTCTATAACACATACATATAGAATGCCATTCTGAAATTCCAAAGAGAGAGCTCGTTCAATTTATGGTAGAGCTGAATGATAGATTTACTGCTTGAATATCATTTCCTCATTATAACCAGATGGTGATGAAAATATAAAATAATCTTTCTATACTGAAACCTGGATTGTATATTCACTCTCATAGCTGATGTGTAGAGTTTCTTCTTGCAAAATCTCCTAGACTTTTTTCTTTAACAAAAAGTGTACAGGCAGTAGCTTTATTAAAGTTTGCTAACCTTTTAATATTTCTTAATTTCTAATTATGGTTCCAATAGGTATTATCTTTTGATGCCTACATAGAAGATGAAGTACATGATAAAAGGCAAGAAAACTATAGAATAAGACGCCATAAAATTTTGTTCTACCTTGAAGATGACACAATTCAAGTAAATGAACCAGAGGTGAAAAATAGCGGACTGCCTCAAGGTATTGATTTAAAGCAGTTACAGTTCTTTCATTTCTGACTTCTACCTTTATGTACTGTCTTGCTTTAGCTTTTTATAAGACCCCATGCTACTACTCAGGTGTCTAACTTGTTGGCAACGGTGAGTATAAACATGCTGCTAGCTCATGGTTATTGATAGTGACTTACCAGGTTTCTACCCCCCTACCTCAACATTGACCATTTCTCTCACACTTCTGTGACATACTTGTATCCTTTCAGGTGCTTCTCTAGTATGAGAAAACTCTCCCATGTCTTTGACTTTTTCCTTTAAATGTTTTGGTATTTTTGCTATGACCGCATTACTTCCTTCACAACAGTGTCAAGGGAAGAGAGAGGACTGTTTTCTACTACCACTTCCAGATTGGTATTCACTCTTTTTTCTTGAATTTGCTGCCATTTGCTTCATCACTCTCTCCTCATCCTCATACCTGTTAAGTGTAGACTTTGATGGCACTTCAACAGTGGGTCATTGTTCCTTCACCCCATGTATGCCAGTCATCTTTATTCATACTCCCCTTCAGCCAGACAAGAGTTAACTCTGTGATATGACCACCAGAGAAGCTAATCGTAGGTTGAATTATTAGAAGCATGGTGACTGATTTCTTCTATTTATGCTATTAGTCCTTCATGTGGGATGATGCTGAGTTTTTTATGTGTTCAGGGGATAGCAACCATGATGGTGAAAGAACTGAAAATTTGTCATGTGTAAGGGAAAAGAGTGAAAAGGGAAATCTGTACAGAGAAGACTCAGGTGTGCCTGATAACTGTTTTCAGGAATCTACAAGGATGTCATGTAGAGGAGTGGTGACCTAATTTTCTGTATCATCAAGGACAGGACCTAATGATCAGAATTCAAGTCAGTAATAGGCATAATTTTCTGGGAGAGAGCCAGAAGTTGTAGTAGATGGCTCTGGATGAGCATGGTCAGGGTTGGGTGGAGGACAGGGGAGTCACATGTTTGTTTGGTCATTGGTATAGATGGATGGCCTTGGGGGCAGGTCAGGGTTTATTTTTCACTGTTTAATAGAGGTGTAGGAGGGGAATCACATACTTGTTTGGTGTTTGATGTAGATGATCTGTCCCTGACAGACCATGAATTTTTAGTACATTATTCTCTCTCTGCCTTTTGGAGTATTGTCATCTCAAATATCTTAGGCTCTGATATTGCCTTCTCTGACTGTAGTCTCTCTTTACTTTCCTTGTTGTTTACTGCCACCATCTTTGTTCTTCATTCTCCTTGCAAAGCATATCTTGCATCTGTACATGTCTCTCTATCCCCTTTGATACCATTCTAACCTAGGTTACCCTTATTTCTTGACTAGAATAGTGGAATAGCTTCCTAACAGGTCTCTGCTTCTGTTACTGCTCTTCCTACAATCTGTTCTCTGCACAGCAACCATAGTGTAGTGTGGGATATTACCTTGGTTCAGTGGTGGCCTCCAAGAAGTATGCATGCAGGCTTTCCCAGAGAACACAGAACAGAAGCCTCATGGGCCAAATTAAAATGCATCAATCATACGATGTATTAAAACAATTTCAAATACATAGCGAGATGTGAGGGGAAACAGATGAGGTAGGGTCACACATTTAGGACAGGGTAAAAGTGGGTAGAATGACCATCCTACTTGAATCTCGGGGTAAGCAATGGTCCTGTCTCTCTGTTTTTGCTGCATCAGCTCCTCCTGCTAATAGTGTGGTTTGGAGACCAGAGTAGAAGTTCGAGGAGGACTATAGACATAAGGGACCTTGGGCTAAGGGCAAACACTCTATCAGAGAGATGCAGGGACAGGTAAGTGTGGCCATAGCTGCAGCTCACCAGGAAGCCTGTGGAATAGTATAGTCTTTGTTTGTGCTTCTTGGGTAAAGGACACATGGTTACAGAATGGGCGTCAAGGCCTTATGAATATTGAGTACTCATGAATATTTACTACCTCATGTAGATTAGTATACATGAATATTTAGAGTCCAGGTGCCTTATGTATTTTTAATACATACTAAATTGGTTATCTCTTAGTCCTTCCATCCCTTTCTTTCTGTGTTTAACATGTACATGCTGTACTCATTATCTACTTATTATTTAACACATTTTATGATTTTCTGCCTATGTGTAAAAAACTTTCTGCTTACTACTTATCTGGGCCCAGTGCCTCCAAATTGATATACTGCAGTGGGTTCTATGGGGAGGAACAGGAATTATGGGACCATGGACCCTTGAGAATAAGGTTGTGATGAGTCTGTTTGCAAAGGACTTCCTTCAGTGCTCAAGGGATTGAGGTTTTCCTTAGATCATGGCTTCATTGTGTCTGGATGATGAACTGGGAGCCAGTCAGCATTGCCAACCTATTCTGCCAGGTGCTATGCTGAATTTTTGGGAAAATGGACAAAAGGAATAAGACCTGTTATACTCTTAACTTGTGGAGCTTATGGGCAAGCAGGTTAGAGAGGTAAGGGAACAAGGCGACTAGTCCAAAAGTTTTGCAGTTGTTTAGGTTAGACCTGCTGACTTTCCAAACCAGGACATTGATGGTAAGAATAGAAAATAGGGGGAAGATTTTAGAGACATTTGGTTGGCAGAGTTGATAGGCCTTAACCAGTGATTAAAAACAGAGAGTGAGGAAGGAGAATATCTAATGATAAAGTACCTACTTTATCGTTATCTTATTTAATCCCCTAACAGTCATCTAAAGTAGGTCATTGTCAGCTTTTACAGAAAAGGAAACAGATTTAGAGAGGTAATTTGCTCCATCTGCCTTAACTTATTGCCTCTGAGCTCACTGTGTAGTTGATGCATTAATAAAGTCCAGAAGCATGGAGAAAGGAGCAGCATTGGAGTTAGAGCTGAGGTGTGTTTGTTTGGGTCATGAGGCCTTTGAAATTGTGTTGGGACATCTGTATGGTGATGCCCACCAGGCAGGTGGAACCTTGGTGTGTATTTTGAGGAAAAAAGTTAAGCCTAAAGGCATGGATTGAGAATTAGGGGTGTCCAGATCATGAGTAGAATCAGGCTGATTCTACCATGTTAAAACAGAGTTGCCGTTGAGGTGGTTGAAAGAGGAAGAAGATTTGATTTAGTGTCTGTGTTTGGTTTTACTAGTGGAGGGAGAAGGTGAGAATTGGTTTGAGGAGGCACTATGAGCTGTCCTCATTATTCTTTGTGTTCTGATACACTCTACTCCCTGGTCTTTTCATTTGGAGAACCTTAAGACTTAATGGTAAATCTTTTAGGAATTGTGAAAATGCCTTGATATTTTTAAAAAAGTTTTCATAAATTTTTAACGTTGAGAGTGTGACATTTTATGTTGTGAAGGGATAAGGTCTTTAGACTCTAGAGTAATTTTTAACATTTATAAGGCAGTTTTCAAAGATTTATAATAATGTATTAGCAAATATTTGAAGATTTCAGGAAAGAAAGAAAATTTATAACTTTTAATTCCTATAAACATGTATTTTACCTAAGTGTGTACATTAGGTAAGTGGCAGTATTGCTTTAGCAAAAAAATATTTTCTCATAAGTTTATACTTAAATGCTTTACTCTGATATTCTCTAACTGAGCTTTCCTTATATATTGATTATCTTCCACACATGACACCATATTTACACAAATGATGGACTGGAAGTGTGGGATATCCCAAACCTACATTAGTGACTTGTATTGTTTTTATTATTATTATTATTCCAGTGAGTCTTAGTTTTATTTAACTATCCAAGAGGAGAAATGAAATGCAAGATCCTCTATGAGGATATTGGAAAGCTTTCATTAAGAGTTTTCTTTCTTTGGGGAGGGTTACATTTTTATTTTATTTTTATTTTTTTAGTATTTTATTGTTGCTATTCAACTGCAGTTGTCTCCATTTTCTTCCCACCACTCTCTCCCACCCCACCTAATCCAACCTCCCACACTCAATCCTACCTGTCCCATCGTCTTTGTCAATGGGTTCTTTATACATGTTCCTTGACGACCCTTCCCCTTCTTTCCCCTGTTATCCCCCTCCTCTTCCTTTTGGTTACTGTCAGTTTATTCTTTATTTCAGCATCTCTGGTTATATTTTGCTTGCCTGTTCGTTTTGTTGATTAGGTTCCACTTAGAGGTATCTGTCTTTCACCACCTGGCTTATTTCACTTAGCATGATGCTCTCCAGTTCCATCCATGTTGCAAAGGGTAGGAGCTCCTTCTTTCTTTCTGCTATGTAGTATTCCATTGTGTAAATGTGCCACAGTTTTTTGATCCACTCATTTACTGATGGGCACTTAGGCTGTTTCCAGCACTTGGCTATTGAAAATTGTGCTGCTATGAACCTTGGGGTGCATAGTTTCTTTTGAATTGGTTTTTTGGGATTCTTAGGGTATAATCCCAGCAGAGGAATTGCTGGGTCAAAAGGCAGTTCCATTTTTAGTTTTCTGAGGAAATTCCATACTGTGTTCCCCAGTGGCTGCACCAGTCTGCATTTCCACCAACAGTGCACTAGCGTTCCCTTTACTCCTCATCCTCGCCAGTACTTGCTTGTTGATTTGTTTATGATGGCCATTCTGTCTGGTGTGAAGTGGTATCTCATTGTGGTTTTCATTTGCATGTCTCTGATGGCTAGTGATGCTGAGCGTCCATTCATGTGTCTCTGGCCCTGTGTATGTCCTCCTTGGAGAAGCATCTGTTCAAGTCCTTTGACCATTTTTTAATTGGATTGTCTTCCTGGAGTAGAGTCGTGTGAGTTCTTTATATGTTTTGGAGATCAAGCTCTTGTCCAAGGTATCATTGGTAAATGTATTTTCCCATACGGTTGGTTACCTTTTCATTTTGCTGATATTTTCTTTACTGTACAGAAACTTTTTAATTTGATGAAGTCCTGTTTGTTTATTTTTTCCTTTATATCCCTTGCTCTAGGGGACATATCAGTGAAAATGTTGCTGCATGGCATAACTGAAATTTTCCTGCCTATATTCTCTGCTAAAATTTTTATGCTGTCTTTAAGTCTTTTATCCATCTTTAGTTTATTTTTGTGTATGGCGTAAGCTGGTGGTTGAGTTTCAGTTTTTTGCATGTAGCTGTCCAGAACTCCCTACACCATTTGTTGAAGAGGCTATTTTTACTCCATTTTATGCTCCTGCCCCCTTTGCTGAATATTAATCAACCATAGAGACATGGGTTTATTTCTGGGTTCTCTGTTCTGTTCCATTGATCTGTGTGTCTGTTCTTATGCCAGTACCAGACTGTTTTGATTAAGAGTTTTCAATTTTCTCAACTCTTGATTTCAAATCTCACATAGACAGATTCCAAAGACAAATTGAAGATAGTCATGATGATTCATTTGAAAATAATTTTTATGTAAATAGTAGGGAATGTTATTCATAAACACTCAGGGAAAAAAACTCCAAGTAAAAGACAATTTTAAAGTCTTTTATGAAAATTTCAGAAGTTCTGATTGGCCCATTCTCATCAGGTCATTTCCCTGAGTGAAGACACAGCTCAAGGAATCTGTACAGAATTTATAATAACCATGATTTGTAACAAGATTGAATTTCTCAGCAGAGTGGAGATATTTTATGGGCTCTAGCAAATCCTATGGAAGGCAAACATGAATAACCACCCTGTCATCAAACTTTGTTTTGTGAGAAAACAGTCTCTTGAAATATTTAATTTGATTTTTGTTAAGAAAGGCTTGTTTGGACAGAGGATACCCTAGAAAATTATTTAAATACCTTCTTTAGGCTTTTCTAAATTAAATAATTGGGGAAAAGAAAACAAGCTTAATGAATCAGTGGCTCAGACATGGGATGGGGTAGGTAGTGTTTGTTTCAATTGTGTCTTGAATGTCCTGGGACTGCTTTCTGTTTGCCTTTGGGCCCTGGGAAAGGGCTGGGGTCACATTTAGGCGCTCCACACTGATGGTGTTGCTCTCAATTCCATAGGGTTTCTGTATTTTCCTAATGAACTCGGAGGTCAGATGCACCTGTTTTTTGTTGGTTTGCTTGGTTTTTTTGTGGAGTGACCATTTAGAAATTAGTGTATCTGGATTTAGCTTCCCTTTTAGTTCCCTCTCTTACCATGTAACTTTTTTAGGAAGGGAGGCATTTAGAATAAGCCAAAAACAAAGAGACATCCCTTAGCATGGTGTCAAAATAGGCATTCAGTTATATTCAGCTTCTAATCAGAATATATTTTTAATGTTCCTGAATCCTTGCTGACAGAGAGAGATATGTGTGTTATAAGTCAAGTCATTGTTGCACTTCAAGGCTTGCTTTCATTGCAGGACATTACTCTCTTTTTGATTAGATGTGTAATATTTGTAGAATTTTTTGGGATGTGGTTAAAACGTTACACTAAGCCAAGAATGTCGGAGGTTAACCCCAGTAGTTTTACTTCCAATTGTCTAACTGAAAAATTGTTTGTCAAATGCTACCAAGTCCAAACTAATCTATGCTAAAGAAAGGATAATGATTAGAAATGTGCCATGATATTCTGGTAAGTCTATACCAGTTTTCAGTTCAGAGTGATCGTTAGAATCTCCTGGTCTACCCCAAGAATTTCTGATTCTGTAGGCCTGGGGTCTGAAACTCATTTCCACATAGTACTTAGTGTATCCCTGGTTAAGAACTCTGATCTCCACTAGTGACTCATTTCATCCCCTCAATAGAGTAGTATTTCTTAGATATATTTTTATATTCTAAGATAATCTACCTTAAGCAAATATAATCACAGAATAGAATTCACTCACTCATATGTCACTCATATTGGGCATATGCCATATTTAAATACTGCATTTTGTGAAGTGGAGGAGGGGTGGTGGTAAGGTTGCTAGATGAAATGCAAAATGCCCAGTTAAGTTTGAATTTGAGATAAGCAATGAAATTTTTAGTGTAACTGTGTGGCAAATATTGCATAGGACATACTTATATTAAAAATTATTCATTGTTTATCTGGGATTCAAATTTAACTAGGTATCCTATATTTTGATTTCACTAAATCTGGCAACTCCAGAGGGTGGACCTTGGGGAGGGAATTGTCACTGAATGAAGCAGAGTGAAATTTAAGAGTGGAGGTAAATCATTGATATGTGAAGATAGGTGCATGGTGCATGGTGGCCACTTGATGCATAGTTGTTGAAGAAAGGAAAGAAGGGAGGGAGAGAGGAGAGGAAAAAAGGAGAGGAAAAGTGTTGTATAATGCCCTTAACACAAGGCAGGCATCACAAATGATACCTGGTCCTTTGAGGGATCAGAGGAGGAAACACTAGTATCCACTAGAGAAGAAGGCATTTAATATCTCAAAACTTTCTCCAGGTAAAGATGCAAGAGAAGGTACATTAGTAAAAAGGAACCGTTTGAGAAGAAGAGGTTTAAGTGGTAGGGTAAAGAGTTGGGAGGTGTTTGAGAGGAGATCATAGAGTATGTAAGGAAGACTAAGCAAGAAGGCAGTAATCAAGGAGACATTAGAGGATCTAATATGCTATTATTTGGAGCTCACTTAATGGCTGAGAGGGAATGCATAAGATACATTATTTCTTATGATCAGAGATGTAGAATTAAATTTTTTTCTTCTTTTGCTAAAAGACAGCAGACTATCTATATCTAAAAAGTTATTTTTATGAAACCAAAACCCCAGAGATGACATTGTATAAAAATAAAAATGGAATAGTCATTTAGTGAAGGAATGATAGTGAACACAAGAGGAGGAAAAGATACTCTATTATGTCTGATCACAGTGAAGGGTCTTAGTATTTTTTTGTGCTATTTATTTATTTATTTTTAGAAATATATTTTATTGATTATGCTATTAATAGTTGTCCCATTTTTTCTCCCCTTTATTTCCCTCTGCCCTGCACCCCATCCACCAGCATTCCTCCCCACCCTTAGTTCATGACCATGGGTTGTACATATAAGTTCTTTGGCTTCTCCCTTTCCTATACTATTCTTAACCTCTCTCTGTCTATTTTGTACCTACCATTTATGCTTATTCCCTCTACCTTTTCCCCCATTCTTCCCCCTCCCCCTCCCCACTGATAACCCTCTATGTGATCTCCATTTCTGTGATTCTGTTCCTGTTCTAGCAGTTTGCTTAGTTTTTGTTTTTGTTTTTTTAGGTTTAGTTGTTGACACTTGTGAGTTTGTTGTCATTTTACTGTTCATGTTTTTAATCATCTTCTTTTTCTTAGATTAGTCCCTTTAACATTTCATGTAATAAGGTCTTGGTGATGATGAACTCCTTTAACTTTACTTTTTCTGGGAAGCACTTTATCTGCCCTTCCATTCTAAGTGATAGCTTTGCCGGATAGAGTAATCTTGGGATGTAGGTCCTTGCGTTTCATGACTTTGAATACTTCCCAGCCCCTTTTTGCCTGTAAGGTTTCTTTGGAGAAATCAGCTGATAGTCTTATGGGAACTCCTTTGTAAGCAACTCTGACCTTTTCTCCTGCTGCTTTTAAGATTCTCTCCTCTTTAATCTGGGGTAATGTCATTATGATGTGCCTTGGCGTGTGCTTCCTTGGGTCCAACTTTTTTGGGAGTCTCTGAGCTTCCTGGACTTTCTGAAAGTCTATCTCCTTCACGAGATTGGGGAAATTCTCCTTCATTATTTTTTCAGATAAGTTTTCAATGTCTTGCTCTTCCTCTTATCCTTCTGGCACCCCTATGATTTGGATGTTGTAACATTTAAAGTTGTCCCAGAGGTTCCTCAGCCTCTCCTCATTTTTCTGAATTCTTATTTCTTCATTCTGTTCTGGTTGAATATTTATTTCTTCTTTCTGCTCCAAGTCATTGATTTGAGTCCTGGTTTCCTTTCCTTCACTGTTGGTTCCCTGTATATTTTTCTTTATTTCACTTTGCATAGCCTTCAGTTTTTCCTCCCTTTTGTGACCATGCTCAACCATTTCCGTGAGCATTCTGATTACTAGTGTTTTGAACTCTGCACCTGTTAGGTTGGTTATCCCTTCATTCCTTAGTTCTATTTTCAGAACTCTGACCTGTTATTTCGTTTGGGCCTTATTTTTTTTCTCGGCATGCCTATTATGTTGTGAGGGGTGGAGCCTTAGGTGTTCTCCAGGGTGGGGCAACACATGTCACTGCGTTGTGGCACTGTATGTGGGGGAGGGGTCAGAGGGTGCCCCTTGCAGTGCCCCTTGCTTGGCTCCTGGCTGACTTTCAGTCACTTCCCCTGCTACCCACAAGCAAATTGGGTCCTTCTGGTGCTGATTCCCAGGTGGGTGGGTTTATGTACATTCTAGCACCCTGTGGGTCTCTTAGATGAACTTTCCTGTAAAACTGGCAGTGTCTCCTGCTGCTGCAACCACCACAGATTTTTACTGGTAGAGGTTTTGAGGCTTTCTTTTCCTGCTCTGGAACCCTGGGTTGCATGGTCTTTCTCACTCCCCAGTTATTCCTCCTGGTTTATCTGCACACAAATGTGGTACCGCCCATTCTACCAGCTGCTGCCTTGCCTGCCTCCGTCTGCCAGCTGCAGCCTTGCTGCATGTCTTCTCCACCCTGGCTGCCCATCTCTGCCACCCTATCTGTCTGGATGAATGTTTCTTCTTTAACTCCTTGGTTGTCGGACTTCCATACAGTTCAATTTCCTGGCAGTTCTGGTTATTTTTTGTTTTTAAATTTGTTGTTGTCCTTCTTTTGGTTGTGCGAGGAGACAAAGTGTATCTACCTCTGGCTCCATCTTGGCCGCTGTTTATTTATTTATTTTTAATTGAGTTTATTGAGCTGACGTCGGTTAACAAAACCATATGAGTTTCAAGTGTATGATTCAACAAAACATCATCTGCACACTGCATTGTGCAACCATCACCCAAAGTAAAGTCTCTTTCTGTCCCCATTTATCCCCCTTTTGCCCTCTTCCATCTCCCTCACCCCACTCACCCTTCTTTA
>PVJD01016471.1:7437-20980 GCA_004026545.1 Mormoops blainvillei
GGGGGGGGGGGGGGGGGGGGGGGGGGGGGGGGGGGGGGGGGGTGTAGCACGTAGCCAGGGTAACAATGGCTTTAAAATTTTATGTTCAAATACATCTATGTGAAGTTGCAAATCTTGGTACTGAGACGCAAAAATTAATTCATTTCATGGGTAAACAGAATTTACAAACAGAACCTTTCTTAACAATTTTATTTTGGAGCTGGTGGCTCCTCAAACTGCGGTATTAAAGAGGCCATTGTCAAGAATGGAACCTCTTTAGGGATTAGCCCCTGAGTCTCAAATACTATGAAAGTCTTTGGGGAAGAATAAAGTCTCTTTTATTTATAAAGCAAATGAGTTTCTGAGCCTATCCTTTCCATTCTGATGTTGCAGGAATTTCAAAAACAGACACTCCTGTTAACCCACAAAACCACCATAAACATTCATTTGTTTAGGAACCACTGCAATTGTCATATGTGTGTATGTGAGGGCAATATTACCCCCAAGCAATTGCTCCCCAAATCTCTCCTACACGCCTTCCCATTGACCATGGGAAGTAAACCTGCTGGAGAAAAGTCTTTAAAAGATTTATAGGATTAGAGCAGCCCAAGGGTTTACGAAACTATTTGGTTGGCAAAATAAAATAAAATATTAAAATGACAAAAGAACTTTGTACCTGTGTAAAATGTGTTTCAAAGTATCTGTTAATCCTGGAGTACTTTCTAGGTTGGCATAAATCTGGCCCCGCAAATTAGGACATTCATATCAGACATGGAGAGCCCAACGTAGCTTCCAGAGTAAAGCAGATGAGAGAGGAATATAAAGAGGAAAGAAAGCAGGTAGCACGTCGGGGGACCCTGATAACACAGAAGGACCCATGTGTGTTGGAGAATGGGCCCAGCCTGGGTTCCCGCCCATACCGGAATGCTTAGTAGTTGGGTAACCTTGGATAAGTCACTTAACATCAGTGGGACTCTTTTTCTCGTCTATAAAATAAAGGGAAACTGCTAAGCACACTGTGCTTTTTTTATTTTACAGAAGCCCTTGGTGTTCTTCAAAAGAATAACCCAAGTCTTCTAGAACGAGCCGTTTAGCCCTCAGACACACTGCTCAGTTAAACGAGCTGGCTGTGGAATGATGCACATAGGGTGATACCATTCACATTTGGAAAAAGAAGCCACCAAAACAACACTAGGTGATTTCTACAGGCCCATAGACTTGTATGTGAGAGTACAGAAAAGTATCAACTAATGCAACAGGCCAAGGCCAAGGAACCATGCCATTGTCATATGCGAGTATGTGAGGGCAATATTACCCCCAAGCAACTGCTCGCCACATCTCTCCTACACGCCTTCCCATTGACCATGGGAAGTGAACCTGCTGGAGAAAAGTCTTTCAAAGATTTGTAGGGTTAGGATTTGCGAAGCTGAACTTCTCAGGAACCAGGCCTGAATCAGGACAGGGTGAGTGAATGGGGACCTTATTACTTAAATATTTCAGGAGAGACTATACTTACATATTGCTTATCCATGAGAAAAAAACACTTGTATTTTACGTAGCCAATAAAAACTACCTTCTAGCTTGTTTCAGGGAATATAGTAATTCTAGAAGAGTCTCTGCCAGTCATTAACTGAGAGCTGGTATTACGATGAGGCCAAAACTTGGGAGACCCAGAGTTCTAATACAGATTAAGTATAATTTCCTTTACTGAGCTGAAAATTTCAAAAATTGACTCCCAACTTAGTTGGAAATGAACCGTGTAAGGCACTGATATGTAAAATAGAGTTGCAGCTGGGACTGGGGACATTCTGTGACAGGTTGAAAACCTCGAGGTTTCCCCGTGCCCCAACATCAATCAGCAGGACACCAGCCTTTCCTTCCACCAGATCGCGGCCAGGTGTGGGACACGCACCCACAGTAGCATTCAAAAAGCAGTTCCCGGGGACTCTAATATGATTGATGGCAGCCCCTCATGTTAATCAGGCTACACAACCTTTAGTCCCTCTCACTTGGACCTGCGTAGGTAGACCGATATTGATCTGGGAGAGCTCAGTCTTGATCTTTAGCATTGTTCACTTCAAACTTAAAGAGCCTCTGTGAGCCTTCCTACAAAGCCTTTTTTTTTGTACACACCAGAGGTAAAAATGGCACTAGCACACAAAGAGAAGTGAAAATGAAACAACCTCTCAGAGCCAGAGACTGTCTGGTGACCGAAATGTACCTGGGATATAGAAAAGGAATCAGAGCAAAAATTATATTTCAAAGCTGGTTACTCATACATTCAACGAACTCTTATTTAGTCAATCAAAGCAGAAAACTATAGGTAGATAACTGGGGAGATCAGTGGAATTTACACCAAAATGACTGTGATATGTTCTTCCATGAAAAACTTTAGAAAAACATTCAACTGCACAAATAAAATAGGAAATAACACAAAATCAGTGCCCCCATGTTTAGCGTAGAGAAGGAGAAAGGCTACCAACCTCTAAAATGCACAAATGTTAGGAGGAATGTACCACAGATTTTTTTATCCACTCATCTACTGATGGGCACTTGGGCTGCTTCCAAATCTTGGCTATTGTAAATAACACTGCAATGAACATAAGGGTGCATAAATCTTAACCTTTGTGACAGCATGGATGGACCCAGAGGGTATTATGTTAAATGAAATAAGCCAGTCAAAGAAAGACAAATACTATATGATTTCACTCATATGTAGAACCTAATGAACAAAATAAAATAACAAACAAAGTAGAAACAGACTCATAGATACAGAGAACAGTAACAGCTGTCGAGGGCGGGAGGGTGCAGTAGTGGGGCTGGGTGAAAAGAAAAAGGGATTAAGAAAAAAAATAAAATAAAATAAAACCTCATCTGCAGACAACAGTATGGTCATTACCAGAGGGAAATATGGGTGAGAAGAGGTCAGGGAGAGTAAAGGGGGAATAAATGGTGATGGAAAAAGACATGGCTTTGGGTGGTGAACTCACAATACAGTATATACTTGATGTATTATAGAATTGCACCCCTGAAACCTATATAATTTTATTAACCAATGTAACCCCAATAAGCTCAATTTTAAAAAAAGAAAAAGAATATCAGGAGGAAATAAAGATTCCCATTCTTTGTTCAGTCCATTTTATGCAAGTCAGATCCCAGATCAAGCTTCCTGTGGAGAGGAGCTAACAGGTGGGCAGATGACTGTCAGTTCCTTTGCTCTAGGAGTCAGGCTCCTCACACAAAGCTTATATTAAAAAAAAAAAAAAAAAAAAAAGGACTTTGAACCAAATTAAATATCAACTAACTGGGAAAAAATTTACGTTGCAAGTTTTTGACTGTACAATAAAAAAAATAGAATCATTTCTGGCGCTGCCAGGTAGCTCAGTTGGTTAGAGCATTGTCCGATACACCAAGATTGTGGGTTCAATTCTGGGTCAGGCCACATACAAGAAGCAACCAATGAAATAAGTGAAACAACAAGATCAATGTTTCTTTCTCTCCCGCTCTCTCTTCCTCTTTCTCCCCGCCCCTTCTTCTCTCTCTAAAATCAGGTTTTTAAAAATTTTTTTAAGTCTTAAAAAAAAAAAGAGTCCTGGTTGGTATAGCTCAGTGGATTGAGCGTAGGCCTGAGAACCAAAGGGTCGCCAGTTCGATTCCCAGTCAGGATACATAGGATACATGCCTGGGTTGCGGGTCAGGTCCCCAGTAGGGGGTTGCGCAAGAAGCAACCACACATTGATGTTTCTCTCCCTCTCTTTCTCCCTCCCTTCCCTTCTGTCTAAAATTAAATAAAATCTTTTTTAAAAATTTTAATGGAGTCAGCTTCTATTAAACCTGGTAAGCATCCTTCGAAAAAAGTTTAAGTCGATTTGTGTGTGTGTGTGTGTGTGTGTGTGTTAGCAAATTAGTACAGATTTATCTGTTTTCTGGCATATGGATCAGTTCCAGATCTGTTTGTAAGCACCATGCTACTGAAGGATTATTATTTTTAAAATTCATATTTCTTCTTAATCTCCTAATCTGTTTGGAGAAAATGTTCAGATTGTCAATCCAACACACAAGAAAACCTCAATGAAGTTGCAAGAAAAAAAAGACAAAACAATAGACAAATAATCATGGGATATGTCATTCAGCTTTGTTGAGCCTGAAATGTGCCAAGTTGAAAATAGGGAGAGAGGTTTGTGATATTCCACTGGAACATATTGTCACTGTTATAACCAGCCCACGTTCACCAGAGCTGCCAATTATTCCCCAGCCACCATTTTTTTCCTTTAGATTGATCTCCTGCTTGAGGCTGTTTCACACCCATGACTCTGAAGCTTCCCTAGTGGCATGTTGGCTAATTAAGAGCAAAATCCATCTCTTGATGAAATAATGCTACTGCTGAAAAGGAATTCTACATTTTTTTAAATTCTTAATCAGGCTGGAAGGAGCAGCACTCTAACACTTGTATTAAGCATAGGAAAAAAGGTCTATAGCTAGCAATTAGCAATGATGAAAAGGACAGCGATTTAAAGCATGTTGCGGTGACATTTTTATCAAATTAAATGAGTTTGCGAGGCCCACCAGCTGCATATGCTTATTGTCATTTACTGTTTGGACAGCAACACATCAGCCACTGAGTATCAGGAGGTGCTGAATTTAATAAGTCATTTTGACACTGGTGTGAAACGAGAAGATCGGCATTCTGAGGAATGTGTTCACACTCTGAACAGACAGGCAGACACTCTAAGCATGCGAGGTGACACCAATCAACAGGAAGAAATGATGAAAGCCAGGCTAGGAAGCAGGCAGCATCGGTGGCAGCGGCAGCAGCCACAGACACACCACCCGTACACACACCAAACCTCCTATTTCTTGGTTTAGCTAGATGGAGCATCTAAAGAAGCAAAGACTGCTCAGAAACACTGCAATATGTGCCAGTTGTAGACACTCTATATTTTCATTTATAATTTAAAAACCTACACAGTCCCCCAATAGCAACCATTAGAAGAAGACGATAAATCTTCCAAAACTGTTTTTTGGCCCCTCATGTTAGAGAGACAGCATCCCATTCAAAAGAAACAAATAAAAAATTCCTCTGCATGCTGGGAAAACAAGTTTTGGTTTACCCTTTCCACCGAATATGTTAGCTCTAAACTAATTGCCTAGCTTGGGGAGGCAGAGCAGTGTTACTTGGTTTTGATTTACAGTGGGGTGAGGGTATGTGTTGCTTTCAAAACTCTTGCTTGGAATATGAGATGTGGAATGACATTCTGATAATCCCAGGAGCTATTTATACTGAGGGAGAGATCTGATACCAATGTCTTAACCTGTACCTGGCATCAGACTTAAAACATGCCAGAAAGTCGATTGCAAATTACCTTTTAAAACATGCAGGTGTAATTTACAGCCCAACAAAGGTGACTAGTAATTAGTTCATGGCTTCAGAAGTGTCTAATGCCATCTAGTGGAAATGGTAAATTTGATCACTTGCACATCAAAGGAGAGCCTCAAATCCCAGCTAATATGTCATTATGCTGTCGTATATTCAGAAAACTCAGTGCCAGAATCCAATCTCAAATATATCTCAAAAAAATTTTGCTAGTTCATAAAACTAGAACGTGTCTTGGAAAATGAGACATTCCCAGAATACTCTTGGATACCTGCCCACCGCAAATGGAGTGATTACTAGCACCACCCCACACCATTGCTGCACCAGTAAGATCATTTTCCTCTCTCTTATCTTCTATGCCCCAGAATCTAGAGATGGACTATTTGATGGTTTTTTACATTATTTTGCAAGCATGGTGGGTTTGGTAAAATGTAAAATAACCTTCTGCAGCTCAGTCACGTGCCGCCTGACAACAGCGATATGTTCTGAGAAATGTGCTGTTAGGTGATTTTGTCGTTGTGCTAACATCATAGAGTGTATTTACACAAGCCTATAAATTGTAGAGTCTTCTACACACCCAGGCTATAGGATGTAGCCTATTGCTCCTGAGATATGAGCCTGTACAGTATATTCCTGTCCAAAACACAAGATTACCTCAAGCACGAGAAAATGATGCAATTTGGAGGCTTGTTAAACACAAGCTGCATGAGGCTGTTGCAGGAGTAACGCAGCACGCCGCTTTACTATAAACTTTTTTAATAAGTAAAAAGAGAAGACTCTAAAATAATTTTTAAAAGTGTAGTATCGTGAGTACACACACCAGTAGCATAGTCATTTATTATCATTGCCAGGTATTATGTACCGTCCATAATTGTATGTGCTATGCCTTTCTACAACTGGCAGCACAGTTGGCTTGTTCATACCAGCACGACCACAAACACGTGAGTATTGCTTTGCAGGGGATCAGTGGTCCCTCACATTTTGGGCACCAAGGACCGGTTTCATAGAAGACAATTCTTCCATGGACAGGATGGTGGGGTGGGGGCCTGGGGGTGAGACAGGAGTAGGAACTCAGGTGCTGATGTGAGCAAAGCTTCGCTCACTGACCCACCACCTGCTGCTCACCTCCTGCGCTAGGGCCTGGCTCTGAACAGGCCACGGGCCCGTGCCAGTCTGTGGTCCCCGGGTTGCGGACCCCTGCACTAGATGACAACATTAAGATGGCTACCGCCTCACAAGGTGTTAGAAATTTTTCAGCTTTGTTATAATCTTATGGGACCACTATTATATAAGTGGTCATGTTGTTGACCAAAAAAAATTGTTCTGTGGCATGTGACTGTAAACATTCCACTGATTTTAATCTGAAAACATAGTATAAGAGGAAGTAAATATATTTTGCTAATTTAATCCTAAAAGCTGTTCCATTTTCAGTGAATGCTTCATAGATTTTCCTCCAGTGGAATCCTACAGTGAAATTCTGAGAAAGAAAAATAACACTGGGGATTTTGTGCTCTTTTTTCAAGATGGTCACCAAGCAGCCTTAGCCATGAGGCTATGATGCAGGAATCAAAAGGTGCTTCCATAATTGTACAAACAAAATAGGTCATAGTTTACTTGGTATATGACGATGCACTAGATAGTCTATAGTCTACACATGTCACTTTCCTCCATACCAACTCTCAAAGGCAGTCCTCTCAAGGAGCATGGTTATGGTAAAAGAAATCACTGGAACCCTGAATTCTGGTGTAAATTAATGTAAAACTCAGCCACTCATTTCACTTCTCCCTGATTTAGCTTCCTCATCCATCAAATAAGGAAGTTGGACTTGAAGACAACCCAAAAGCCCTTTCTTCTCTGAAACCATGGTTTAGAATTTCAAGTCAAAAATTCATGTTTTCTGTCTCACTGTAATAATTTTACTTATAAGTATTAATTTCATCATAGCTATTTTACTTAAAATAATTATTTTTATTAAAATTATTTTATTAACATGAGTCTTGAAATGTTTGGACGACCATCAATTTGAAAAGCAATTTATTTGTAAGAAGATAAGGTTACAGTTTAAATAAAGGCTACTTTTAAAGAATTAAAAAGAGCCCTGACTGGCATGGCTCAGTGGATCATGTGCCACCCTGTGAACCAAAGGATCACTGGTTCAATTCCCAGTCTAGGGCGCATGCCCAGGTTTCAGACTAGGTCCCCACTTGGGGGCGCATGAGAGGCAACCACACATTAATGTTTCTCTCCCTCTCTTTCTCCCTTCCTTCCCCTCTCTAAAAATAAAATAAAATAAATAAATACTTTTTTTAAAGTAGAGACATTCATTGAAGAAGATACAGGATACAAGAAACATTGTACATAGGACAATGAGAGCTCAGTCCCCTTCAAAGTAGGCACCCTGGAACCTCACACATTTCTCCCAATCACCATCAGCTGCCCTGTAGTATTTTCCTGAATCTCATCAACAGTGTGAGATCTCTTCCCTTTTAAAGGTGATTTTAGTTTTGGGAAAAGCCAGAAGTCGCAGGGCACCAAATCTGGACTGTAGAAAAGCTAAGTCACCTGGGTAATTTGATTTTTTTTTTCCTTTAGAGTCTGTAGCTTAACCATTTTTATTTATTTTTAATTGTATTTTATTGATAATGCTTTTACGGTTGACCCAATTTTGCCCCCTTTGTCCCCCTCCACCCAGCACCCCCCACTCCCTCAAAGCAATCCCCACATCATTATCATGTCCATGGGTCATACATATATGTTCTTTGGCTACTCCATTTCCTATACTGTACTTTACATCCCCATGGCTATTCTGGAACTACCTATTTGTACTTCTTAATTCCCTTATCTCTTCACAAATTCCCCCACACCCACCTACCATCTGGCAACCATCAAAGCCCTCTTTGTATCCATGATTCTGTCTCTGTTCTTGTTTGCTTAGTTTGTTTTTTAGATTCAATTGTTGATCCATATATATTTATTGTCATTTTATTGTTCATAGTTTTGATCTTTTCCTTTTTTGTAAATAAGTCCCTTTAACATTCGTATAAAAATGGTTTACTGATGATGAACTCCTTTTGTTTTTCTTGTCTGGGAAGCACTCTATCTGCCCTTCGATTCTAAATGATAGCTTTGCTGGGTAGAGCAATCTTGGTTGTAGGTCCCTGCTTCTCATGACTTTGAATATTTCTTGCCAATCTCTTCTAGCCTGCAAAGTTTCTTTTGAGAAGTCAGCTGACAGCCTTACAGGAACTCCCCATAGGTAACTAACTTCTTTTCTCTTGCTGCTTTTAAGATTCTCTCTTTATCTTTAACCTTTGGCATTTTAATTATGATGTGTCTTGGAGTGGGCCTCTTTGTGTCTATCTTGTTTGGGATGCTCTGTGCTTCCTGGACTTGCACGTCTATTTCCTTCACCAAATTAGGGAAGTTTTCTTTCATTATTTTTTCAGGTAGATTTCCAATTTCTTGCTCTTTCTCTTCTCCTTCTGATACCCCTCTGATACGAATGTCGGAATGCTTGAAATTGTCCCATAGGCACTATCCTCATTTTTTTGGATTCTTTTTTCTTCTTGTTGTTCTGATTGCTCATTTGTTGCTTCCTTACATTCCAAATCATTGATTTGATTCTCAGCTTCATCCACTCTACTGCTGTTCCCCTATAAATTGTTCTTTATTTCAATTAGTGTATCCTTCATTTCTGACTGGACCTTTTTTACACTGTTGAGGTCCTCACTAAGTTCCTTGAGCATCCTTATAACCAGTGTTTTAAACTTGGCATCAGATAAACTGCTTATCTCCATTGTTTTTAGTTCTTTTTCTGGAGTTTTGATCTGTTCTTTCATTTGGGCCATGTTTTTTGGTCTCCTCACTTTGGCAGCCTCTCTGTGTTTGTTTCTATGTATTAGGTAGAGCTATGACTCCCCGTCTTGGTAGCATGACCTAATGTAATAGGTGTCCTGTACAGTCCAGTGGCACAGCCTCCCCTATCACTCAAGCTGGGTACTCAAGGTGTGCCCTTTGTGTAGGCTGAGTACACCCTCCTCTTGTAGTTGAGCCTTGATTGCAGTTGGTAGGTCAATGGGAGGAATTTACCCAGGCCAGTCAGTTGCAAGGACTGGTTCTGACCACTGACCACCAACCTGCACCCTCCATGGAGGATCAGCTGTGCAGGGCAGGATAGTGGTGCTCCAACATGGCCTTTAGGTAATCACCGGGTGCACAGGCTCAGGGGTTTCCCAAGTGGTGCAAGGTCAGCCCTTACCTGTGTTCTGCCGGGGGCCACCCTGCCTGGGATATAAAGTAATCTGAGATGGTTGTTACTTGTGCTGGGCTTGAAAATTCCCAGGTGCAACCAAGCTGTGAATCTAGGCTGCTGCTGCTTGTGCCAGGCGTGGGGTCACTTAGCAAGAGGTGTGGGGTTGGGGGCTCACTGAGGCTAGCTGTTTCTTGTTTGAGAGAATTAGGAAGTTGTGAAGCTGAGCCAAGACCAGTCATTCGTATGGAAAAGTCTTTGTTAACTGCTGGGTGGGCCCATAAGTTAGGTGAGGTGGAGTCTCAGGGGATCTCCACGGTGGAGCAAACAGTATTAGCCAGGTTGATGGAGTCTCGGATATGTCACCCACCTGCCAGTTCTGTGGCTCTCTGGGGGGAGGGTTCAGAAAAGGAATAATGGCCTCTGTCCACCTTTCTGTCTGGGAGAAAGCTGTCCCCCAGCTCTCACCTTGATGCCAGATACTTCAGTGCCCTCCCGTATGCCACTATTGCCTTTCAAGCTGCTACCCCAGTACTGGAGCTCAGAGGGAGTGAGTCTGAGTAGGTGAGTCCATGTGTGGGTTCTTTAAGAGGAACTGCTTGTGACTTCAGAAGCTACTTCCACTGACTGAGTCCCCACTGGTTTTTGCAGCCAGAAGTTATGGGGACTTATCTTCCTGTCATTGAGACCCTTGTCTGGGAGGCCTGGTATGGGGCTGGTTCTCCTAATTCCCAAGATATCCCTCCCAAATTTTTATCCCCCACATATGGATATGGGAACAGCCAGTTCTGTATCTCCACCCCTCCTACCAGTCTGGATGGATGTGCTTTCTTTAATTCCATAGCTGTCGGATGTCCATTCAACTCAATTTATGATGGTTGCTCTACAATTAAAATTCAATTTTAATTGTAATTGTAATGTGGTCATGCACAGAGGAGCTGTGTTTACCTTTGCTGCCATCTTGACTAGAAATCTCCCTCATCATTTTAATCTTTGTCCCTTTTTCTCTATTTTCACAGAAAAGTTTTATCTTCCACAGAATATTATCTACCCTACATAACTCTGTTACAAGCTTTAACCTTGAATTTATGTTTAACTTTCTTACAATTCTCCATTATGTTATTTTTTATTTTATTTTTCCCTATTATGTTTTCACCTCAACCCTATTACCTTTTTTAGGTTGAACTAATGTCAGTATTTTTAACTTAAAAAGATGTTATTTCCAAAAATTTTTCCTTCATAAAAAAAGTTTGTGCCCTGGTCAGGTGGCACAGTTGGTTGGAACACCATCCCATATACCAGAAGGTTGGGGGTTCCGGGTTCAGTCCTAGTCAGGGCACATACCTATGTTGCAGGCTTGATCCCTGGTCAGGGCATGTACTGAAGGCAACCAGTCCACGTCTCTCTCTCCCTCTCTCTCTCTCTCTCAATCTCCCCACTCTCTAAAATCAATAAACATACCCTCAAGTGAGGATTAAAAAATAAAAGTTTGTATGTAGAAATACAAATAATAGCAAATACCCATGATTCTTTATCTGTATATAACAAATGTTAATAGTTTATCATATTTGTTTGTTTTTATATAAATAAAATATAACAGATGAAGTTCAAACCTCTATAGTCCCCTAACTATAATCATTATGTTGAACTTATGTCCATATTTTCATACTTTTCCTAATTATATAGGTATATCCATACTTTATCTATAGTAGGCTATTTATTAAATTTCTATACACTGCATTATACTAAAAATGGTATCCTTTCACAACTTTCTTGTCTTTGAATATTATATTCTATGGAGAAGCCACATCTAGGTGTTCCAATTGACAGCCCCAGGAGAGAGAGCCAGAAACCACCACCAGACAGAGGGGTGCTTAAGCCTTCCCATGATTGCACCCCTGTTATTGAGCCACTCCAGCTGATGCCAAGAAGAGCAGGGACAAGCTGTCCACACTGAGCCCTAACTGCAGATTTGTGAGCAAAATAAATCGCACCATTGTTCTAAGCCACTAAGTTGCGGGGTAATTTGTTATGCAGCCGCAGTAACTTCAATAGCTTCTTCCTGCCCCCAGTTCTGGTTCTCCCACTTTCTCACCGTTCTCCTAGAATCACTGCCTCGATAAATCGTTCTATAAATCCAGGAGACCAAGACAGAGCTATGGAATGATCCATACCAAAGGAAAAATTTGCAACGTTCCTTGAAAGCTCCGCTCTTTTTAGAACTCAATGAAATGTGCTATTTCTGGGAGTGTGCTATTTACCCAATGGTACCAGTCAATGGGTAAAAGAAGCAATTGAACTCAAACTAAAAGGTGAGAAAAAGAAAGAAATTTGCTCTCTGAATTCTCTTCTGAGTAACTACTTTAATGGTGGATCTGGAGTATCAAGAAGTATCTAGATTAGTACTGTTGCAAAGAGAACTATTTTATAGAGTGTATTTGGAACTCTCACCTTAATGCTTCTCAAAGAATCCACAGGAAACATTTTCCCTCTCAGGAGGAAGAAAGAGGAGCAATTTCCATGGCCCTCCTAATCTGGGCTCTCTAGGAAAATTACCAGGGTCCCTGTGAACAGATGCCTTGCCCAACAACTGGAGAGCATGAGCAGGGAGGAGAGTAAACAACAGAACAATGTAAAAAAGGAATAATGGTCTCTGCCTGATATGAATCTTAAATTTCTCAGAAACAACCTCAGCAGTGTGGCGCCAGAGCACACTACCTGCTACTCCCACTTGAAAGTAACTGACCCAGCCTACCTAACTACACCTCTCTTTCACTCTGGTGCTTGCCCAGCAACCTTGACACGGTCATAAATAGCTAATGTGCTTCATGGCAGGGATTTCACCTACTCGGTCTTTTCATTGGATGCCTCCTTCTCAAGTCTAATCTGCAGCCACGCTAGCATGGCTCGTCTTCCCAAGAGACTGCAAGCTTGGGTGGTCCCAGTTTCAGAGTTCCTCCCGCTATCATCACTGCCAAAGACTTCAAGTGCACACATGGAAGCCATATCCCAGCAATAGCCACACAGTCACAGGTTTCTCTTGCCTACCAGGACCCTTGGCGATGCTTCAAAATAATAAGCACACTTTGGAGCACTCTGAAATGAGTCCTAAAGAATGAATATTCTAGAATGGAATAATTTAGATTATGGCTCATCTTGGATCTTTATTTTCCTTACAAGATTACTCCTACCTCCACCACGGTGGACACTTTGTCTTTCCTCAGCCTCAAGGTACCCCAACCACCTGAAAAGTGAAGATAATGCAGGACACACTGGAGGACTGATCTATTTCCCTCCTGAACTTGCTCTGGCCACTATCTCATGCCCAGGGAGAAAACCTTACACGGACAGCCTGGTAAGAGGCTGAGCGAATGCTGTTGTTCTGCCAATGGTGATGTCACAGCACCCGTGGAAAACAAGGTCTGGGATCACTACCAGGACTGCCAAATTCTGTGGATTAAGAAAGCCCTTCTCATCCTGCCTTAAGTGGCCAGCAAAGAGAAAAAATGTAGCACCTGCAGCTGTGAGGCGCTCTGAGGAAGACTCCAGAAGGCTTCATGGCAGGTCCTCCCATAGCGGCAACCACCTCAGCTGGCCCAGCGCCGTAAGCCTTTAAATTCTACCAAACCTGAAGATGTCTGCGGAGATTTGACATTTGCTTTTACTTTTGTTTTGTTTTGTTTTAATCTTTGTTTTTGCCTTTGTGTAAATATGCATGTTTCAGAGGACCTAGATTTAATTCAGTCTGCAATAAACTGAATTACCATAAAACTTGAAGGTCATGGAAGAGTTCAGATTTGGGGGTCAAGCAGCCTAGGTTTCAAACCCCAGCTGGTTCCATACCTTAATTACAACTTTGTGACCTTGCAGAAGTTCAGTAAACTCCCCAAGCTTTTATTTTCTCATCTCAAAAAAACTGGTATAATAATTGTTCCTTTACA
>PVJD01016472.1:0-20869 GCA_004026545.1 Mormoops blainvillei
TAACAAAGGTGCTGAAACAACCTTGGAGATTCCTTCCATGTTCTTTCTTTTTGACACAGTGAATAATGTTAACTGCTTCTGACGGGTCCATGCTAAGTGTGGGCAGTGTAGTCAATCCTAGGAAGGAATGGCATAAACCAAACGGTATTCATTCCAGAAACACCTTCACTTTTTTTTTTAAAGCCATTTCCACACACAATCCACATGTACTATTTTTACGTAAACCAATTTACAATGAATTTGGGTTTTTTTTAAGCTACTTCCTAAGCAATGGATATCTATGAAATCAGTAGTTTGATGAACTAGTTGTTTTTTTTCTAATCCTTATTAAAGCGAAACCATAACTATGGAAATAAAAACACACGTAAGATGTTCCTTAGAACTCCAGGAAGTCCCTTCATTCTTACATTAGCATCTTATTAGCTCTCAGCTGCGGCAGCTCTCAGCGTTCTGACGTTAAATCTCTCCCCACAAGCCACTTGAGCAAAACCTTTTGGCTTCCTTCTCCTCCAGCTCAGCTGCAGACCAGAGTCGCCCAGCCATTTGCCCAAGATAACACAGCGCAGGGCAGAAAGGCCGGACCACAGTTCTTCCCACGCACAGAAGGCGGAGAGGCCTCCCCTGCCCAGGGGCACTGAGACAGCTGCGAGCCTGCCTGCCTGCCCCGTGACTTTTGTGCCGGTTTCAAGCCCCCTTCCTCTCACATCAGTGTGATGGCTGGGTTCATACTACATAGCAAGAAGTTCTGATGATCACTTCTAAATGCCATGGCCTTCATTTCGCAATTTGCCAACGTCAGAGGGGCCTTTTCTTTGAGAGATAGCAAAGTTTTTCTCACATAACCAAAGCAACAGCTTGATGTTCCTGCCGTCCTGCTTGTCGCAAGCACATTTCAAAGGCTGAGTCTCACAGGCCAGATTCCATTCCCCTTAAACATGGGAGGCTGCTACAGAAGGAGTGCACGAGCGAGCTCCCATGAGCAACAGCCACAGTCCACTTCTTTACCACACTCTTTTTTTTCCCCCTCTAGGAATTATGTAGCAATGTTCTAGTGATCCTTGACAACATTAATTAATGTATGAGGAAGAAGGACAAGTTAGCGGTGTCTCCCTGCTCTGTTTTATGGCAAGAATGATAATGTACTTGGACATTGTGTTATTAATACTCAGGTCAATTCAGTAAATATTTTCTGAGGGTTCCAGGCAAGCCACAAGTGTCAAGTGCTGCAAGGGTTACAGACTTAGGTGGGGCATCTTACAGCCCTCACAAAAGAGGAATGTCTTTGCAACAGGGTTGGCCAATGAAAAAGTTTTCAACTTGTATTTCTCTAAATCGTGCATTCTTCATGGGGACAATATTGCCCCCAAGGCAAGGTAAGGGGGGGAATGGTTCTTGGAGGCGAAAATATCTTAGATACTACTATGCTCAATTCTATACAACAAACACTTATTCTTTAGGGAAAATTTTAATTTAATTAATTTAAGTACTTAAGTTTCATTTAACTATTTTTCTTCGTATGGGACGATAACAGGAAAAAATGGTAGAGAAACAGCGATATAAATGAATCTAAATTTCAAATGTGTTTCCCTTTTGGCCTAGCAATTCTGTTTCTACTACCTCTCCTGGAGAAGGAATCCCCGAAAGAGGCACGTGTACGGAGTTGCTGACCGCAGCATCTTTTAAAATAGTGGAACAACCTAAATGACTACCAATCGGAAGTGGTTAAAAGAACTATGGTGCATCTGTACTATGAGGGGCCACACGTCAGTAAAAAGGAATCAGGTAAGTCCAGAAACAGAGAAATTGATGTGGAGACGCCTCCAAGTCATGTGATTGGATACAAAAAGCAATCTACAGAATATGTATGCATAATCACATTTATATTAAAACAAATGCCCGACGGACCTATGTGTTTTCATAAACCAATGGCATATATGCAAAACGCAAAAGAAAACGAAAGGAAGGGTACATACCCGAGTGACAAATCCAGCTTCCCTCTGGGGAGGGGAATGGATTTGATGCTGCAGTGGTGGTTGAAGAGGCTCATGGGTCTTTTATTTGTCCCTTCTATGTGCTTTGTTTTTGCATTTCTCATGAGAATGAGTCAAGAATAACTTGTAAAAATAAGAAAAATAAGCTTAAATAAATTAAAAAAGAACTCTACCTCAAGTACGTCTACTTACATGAAAAAAAGATTAGTCACTTTGTTTCTAATAAAATTGGAAACAAAAAGCCTGCGGGTCCCAGTTGGATTAAAGTTTTATCTTCTTAATCCAATTGTAGAAAAATGACATATAGGAATGCCAAGTCTTTGAAAAAAATCTGCAACACTTGAAGTAATAGAAAAAAAATTAAAAATAAGGAGAGATTGGTTTTACTACATAAAAATGAACCCATGGTTGGCAACATCCCTACAGGGTGATTTGGCAATAAGTGTCGCATGTAAATAGCATACCTTTTAACCAGTAGCCGCAGTCCTAGGAATTATAGAAGTTTGTGTTTATTGCTGTATGCTTTACAATGGAGAAAAATTAGAAGGCACTTAAAAGTTGAATAGAGAGAAGATGAGATAAGTAAAATATGACATATACAAGCAAAGGAACACTTTGCCTTCATTTCCAGTGATGGTCTATACAAGGAATATCATGAATGAATTTTTCATTGATTCGCCCCACCAGTAACTCCTGAGCATATAGAATATGCCAGTGATTTTCATCCAGTGCGCCACAAGAATTTTTAAAACATGTAATACCTGACTGCTTAATCAGGAGCACTGACTTCTTTTCCCTTAGACTGTCAAGTTAAAAAAATGACAACAGTCAACAATAATAGCAGTCCAGTGTGAATGCGCTGTCTTGAACCAGAAATATATAGGTCATATAATAGAGTTGTATCTTACTGGGCACGATGCATAATAGCATTGCATCTTGTCGGTAAATTCTTGGTACCAGAAATCCTTATATGTAAGTACAGGCACCTGATTTTTTTTTTAAGTCTCTTTGGAGCAAAAGGGTAGGTAATTACTGATATTAGTTTTTGTAAACCAATCAAAATTATACATATTTTTTTCAGATCAGCAAAAAAAATATATTTTTGGTGTGCTTCAGAATTTTAGTAATTAGTTTATGTGGTCCATGATATGACAAAGGTTGAAAACCACTGCAGTGTGCCGTGTGTTGTACCAAATGCAATGGATGCAGTAAAGAATATAAGAAAGATGAGCCCTGCTTCCATGGAAATTATAGTCTGGATGAAACACCAGTGAAAGTGAGAACTGTGAAGACCACACAGAAAGATGATGACAGAATGCTCACATTTACATCCTACCATTCCCTAAACTGTAGTAAAAAGATAATGAGATTATGATGATGATAGCTAACATTTATTGCATGTTCACTATGTGTCTGACAGCGATCTGAGCATTTTACATGTATTCTAACATTTAAATATTATAACAACCTGTTTTATAGATGGGAGGCAGGGAGGAAGGGGGAAATGTGGGGAAGGAAGGGAGGGAGGGAGGGAAGGAAGAGAATGCAGGATTTCTTTTTAAGATACGGGTTTGTTTTTTTTAAGATTTTATTTATTTATCTTCAGAGAGAGGAGAAGGGAGGGAGAAAGAGAGGGAGAGAAACATCGATGCATGAGAGAAACATCGATTGGTTGCCTCTCACACACCCCCAAGCGGGGGCCTGGCTCATAACCCAGGCACGTGCTCTGAATAGGAATCAAACTGGTGACCTTTTGGTCCCTGGGAGGAAGCCCAACCCACTGAGCTACACCAGCCAGGGAAGAATGAAGGATACTTTTAAATGTTAAATAACATCCTTGAAGAGATATAAGAAGATAATGTATCCATAAAACAAGAATTTATTAATTGGAGCAAAGATGAGTTCTCAAAAAATAAAGATAGAGCACCAAAGATAAAAATTTCCATGGGTGAACTTGAAGATTCACTTCATCCTAGTTTCTGTTCCAGAAAGAGAACAAATAGAGATAAGGAGATGAAAAATATTGGGAGGAGGGGAGAGACACGAGAGAAAGGGCTAGTCCAGAAGGTCTAACGGCCACATGCTAGGGACAGTAGGTCTAGTTCCAAACAGAACACAGAAGGTAGAAAATACATATGTGTAGGGATAAACAGAGCCTCTGGCTTGAAAGAGCAAATAAACCTGCATCATCACAGAGTTTTACAAATCAGTGATAAAGAGCCAATCATCCATTTTCCCTGTCCCTGCTCCCAGACTGCCAAATATTTGGGGAGGAAATTCTAAAACCATGCCAAGTGGTTCTGCTGCATCCAGGATTCAGCTGGGCATCCAATGTGGCTCTTGCCCAGTTAACATTTCCCTCCCCCGACAGCAGTGGGAAAACAATTGTCTATGTGTGTACACTGATAGATAGATGATAGACAGAGTATATGTTGTTTACAATATACATATGTATATATAGTATATATAAAATCAGATAGTAATAAGTGCTTTAAAATTCAAATAAGTTTTCAAACTCACCACATTCCCCCGTGAATAAGACTTTCTCACAAGACATTGCGCTGTTTCCAAGGTTGTGACAGGCACCCCTTAACCTGGACTATTACTTCTCACTGTTAATGTCTTGGTTCAGGCCTCCTTTCACCCCAGGGAACTTCCTTGGTCCCTCCCCCGCCAACACACACATAAGCGATCAACGACGTGTTGAGGTCCAGGGCACTGCAGTGAACTCACAGAGAGCACTCTGGGAAATTTTAAATTTCAAGGGACACGCAATAGTAGTTGACACCTGTTGGACACTGAGAATTCCTAACTCAAGGTATTTCGCGGTTTCAACATTTGATCACTACATTCCTTTTGATGACATGAAATTGGAGCAAAGTTGGATTTCAGATATTTGATGTGATTTTGAAAAAATAAAAAAGCAAATACCACCACACAAAAATCGATGTGGAAAAGGACATGAGGGTGACAGTGTTCCATCTGGCCCTCAGGTTTGAGAAGTTGTACAGTGCCCAACAGGCGCCCACACACACGGGGTCTCTCCAGAAAGTACCCAGCCATGTAATATGAAAAATAGAGACATTTATTGCAGAAGATACAAGAAACATTGTACATAGGACAATGACACTTCAGTTCCCTTCAAAGCAGGCACCTTGGGACCTCATACAGTTCTCCCAGCATCTCTTCCATTGTTCAAAACACTCTGCAAATTCTTTGCTGGAATCACCAGCCGCTGCCCCATCGTATTTTCCTGAATCTCATCGATGGTCTGAAATCTCTTCCCTTTCAAAGGTGATTTTAGTTTTTGAAAAAGCCAGAAGTGGCCGGTACATGATCAATATTCTCAGGCGTTCCACTTGTTGCAGGTCTTCCAGGACACGGATCACTTTCAACAGGTTCTCCACCATCTCTGAAGTGTTTGTGCCACACTTGTATTTGTGCTACACTCGTTACATCATCCCCAAAAACCTTCCGAATATTTGAATAGTTTCCACGGAGGAATGTTCAATCTTAATGCAAAACTGAATGTAAAATTTGATGCAGATTTGCTGCTATACTCACTCAGTCATTTTGAATGTGACAGCCACACAGTACACATGCTCACTCAACGGCGTCTACCACCCCCACTGACTAGTACAGTGAAGTCATCATTGTTCACGCATGTGCGTTCCAGTCCACTCTCCTTGGCTGCCAGGTTACATCACAAACCATTCTGGTTATATTAACAATGGCTGGACTTTTTCCGGACAGACTTTGTAGTGGCAAGTAATCATTTTTTTAAGAACAAAATTAAAATATTTTCTCTTTATGTGTATTCTTTTTTTTTTCAAATGGCTACTAAATTGTTAGGACATGAACACTTATGTGTTTTGGACCTGACCACTTCATAAGCAGAGCTCATAGGCATTTCTTTTGGCCTAGGGCATTGTAACCCTAAGGACTCCGGAACCCCTTCCTCTGCTTTTAATACCATTGTCATGCCCCCTTGTAGTGCATTTTACCTCCCTTCACACCTTGATTAGACTCTGTTGCAATGACTTGAGTAGGAAAGTATTTTAATGTGCCTGCTACTAGGATAAACAACACACACATCGTTTGTCTCTTTTCATAGGTATGGGAGCTCCCTCCATTTGTACCAGGCATCTCAAAACCTCGCGTCTCATGTCTCATACAGACCATCTGTCCCCTATGAGATGTGTCTTCCTATGTGTGTCTTGATTTAACTGGCTTGAGTTTGGTCCTCGAGACTTATTTTCTTTCTCATCCTGAGTAAGATTGAGCAAACAAAGCCTGACTTTATAAATAGTATCCACAGTGATGTGGCATCTTTGGACTGAGGAAATTGAAACATTCAGGGGTTGAGAAACACCATTTGTTATTTCACAAACAGCAGGAGGTTGGGAAAAGCCAAAAATGGACTTTCCATATTAAATTTCTCTTCATCTGTAAATCCTTCCCTTCTCCGGGAAATTTGTAGGTTTCTGGCTTCCTTTCCCTTAGATCCTCAAATTTAATTTCCCAGGAGGGCTTTTTCAAAGTTTCTAGTCTAAACTTGTAAAACAATTTCCCAATTCTTAATGTTTTGGATCCTTTGCTCTCTCTTTAATTCAACACTTCCAACTGATTCCTTCCCCCTACCTATAACCCCTATTCTTATTCCTCAGTGAATTCTACAGATAACCTCCTGTCTCTCGAAGGTTCATTTTGAGCTTTTGTATTTCTTTTGTTATCATCTCAAAATATCCACCAACTTTTTTCGTCCTTCCCTCCAGCCTCTGATTCATGGCCCCTCTTCCCCTAAAAAGTGAACTTTTCACTTCTACCCACCATAGCAGATGGGAGCCCCACTTTTCTCCAATCCTTTTCCATCCTTTCTGTCTCTTTTTCTCCACTGACTCTTTCCCACCTGTCTTTAATATTAACCAGATCTGGTTTTGAGAAACCTCTCCCATTCCACTCCCTTTGTTATCTACGTCTAGCTGCCTTCCTTGCTCACGCGCTATCCACTGACCATCAGAAATCTTAAAACATCGTTATGCGTTTCTCCCTGCATTTCTACATCAGAGGCCGCTCCATAGTGCCGTGACCTTCTGCCTCCAACCCAACCATTCAACTGAAAGAATTGCCCTTCAGGTTCACCAACAATTTCTTTATTGTCACATTCTTCAGTCTGTCTTCTTCACTGTAGGTGACACTGCTGACCACTTTCTTATCCTTGTTTTTATGTTAAGGGTACTACCCGACCAACACCACAGGCTTTCTGATCTGTCTTTTTCCTGTAGTTGCCTCACATTTTTTCTCTCAAAACTGTGATTCGGTCCTAGGTCTTGTTGAACTCTGTGGCAAGCACTTAAGATTGCCATTCTCACTTTCTTATTAAAACAGAACACGGCGCTCAACCCAACCTCTCAAACTAGTTCCATTTGACAGTGATTGGGGTAGAGATAGGCCTGTGGCCCATTTCTGATCAGGGGTAAAGTGAAGACCTCCAAGAAGTTCAGGGAAATATTTTACTTCTTATAAAGGGGCACATAAGGAGAAAATCCTTTCTTCCTGCCCATCTTTTCTTTCTCGGGACATTATCACATGCAATTATGAAGCGTTGAGCTATGTCATTTTCCTACCATGAGGGAAGGTCAAGAAAAGAGCCTAGAAGCCAAGACCATTCCCTGACATCCGGGAACTGCCAAGCCCATGCTTCAACTACCCACAGTCGTGAATAACAACAAGTCTAGAAGGAAGTAAGCAACTATTGTCTGCATTGCTATTGCATGCAGCCAAATACATTGACGCATTCTTCCAAACTTTCTATCTCAGCTTTTCTCAATGAACATATACTATGCTGACCCCATCAAAATCCTAATTTCCTAATGTCTCCTCCAGACTCCCCAAGCACTAGATGTTTCCACTCAGATTTCATATCATCAGCTTGATACAACATCAAGTTGATTCAAATTCAATTTCATCATTTTCCTCTTAAAATCAGCCCACCTTTTGTCATCTTCATAAAGATTAGATCCTAATCAAGCTTTATTAAAACACCTTGAGTACCAACCTAGCTAGAGCCCTGAGGTGGGAAACACTGTGCAGACAGGTAAGCCAGAATTTCATATTTATGACATAAGGAGGCTTATCTCTGTCTGGGTATGCTAGGTATTTCACAATGTCATGTAGGTATAGAACAACATGGATGCGACACAGCAGGAAGTAGTCAAAGATAAAGCAACGTGGGAGCAGTCATCAGATCAGGAGAGGCACCTCCCTAAAGAGTTCCACCTTTATGGCGTGGATAGTGTAAGATTTCAAGCTGTGGAACAACATGATCGGATTTACATTTTGTAAAAAATAACTTCGGCAACAGCATGAAGAATGGATCAAAAGGTGAATAAAGCAGTATGAAAATCCCCTAACTGAAAAATAATGAGATCCTGAACCAGAATCCTGGTAGTGGCAATGGGGAAGAAAGGACATCATTGAATAGGAAATAATTTACAAGACAATGAGACAGGATGAATCTGGAAAAGTGAGGGAAAGAGAAGAGTAGGAAATGAGAGATTTTTGTTGACCAAGTAGTTGATGGAATAATTATATAGAAGGAGAGACATTATAATTATTGAGGGTTAATATAATGGAGTTCAGCTTAGTACATGTTCAAATTGAGTTGCCTTTGGGACATCCCAGTGGAAATGTTTAGTAGACAGAAGAAGGTGTTTCCAAAACTCAGAAAAAGGACACGACCTGGAAACATAGATTTGGGAGTGTGGCTGATACTGTGAGTGCTCAGTGTCCATTCCAATCTTCGTACTTACTTTTCTTTCCTGCAAAGGCTAGAATTTTTTTTATTTTAATCTACATTTTCCAGCTTCCCTTGTAGCTAGGTATGGCCATGTGACTATGTTGTGACCAAAGATACAAATCAAACTATCACGTGGGACTTCAAGGAAAACCACTTTAACTCGGATGACTCAAATGGGAAGGAGCTCTCTTTGCTCTTCCACTCTGCCAGTTTGCTCTGCTAAGATCAAGGATGTGATAGCTGGAGCTGTGACAGCCATGTTGGTCCTGATGTGACCTTGAATATGAAAGCCACACACTAGAATTTTAGAGTAGAATGATAAAAAGATCCTGGGTTTTGGATTAACATGGAGCCACAATACCTGCTCTGGACTGAGACCATCCAGATTTGTTTTTACAGTAAAACAATTGTTATTTGCATTGTATATTTTCTGCCCCCAAATGTAATCTTAACTGAAATATCAAATTATTATCAACTTATAGGTAAATTCTGGAAAAGAAGATAATAAAAGGCCACATGAGTGCTATAGAAGTGGAAAAATCTAGAAAAAGTCTATAGAATGGGGGAGAAGAATAAAAAGAGATTTCTGGGGAACCTCAATGCGAAGGACAGAGAAAGGCAAATCAGCTAATAAGACTTGAAAGGAGAAGTCAGAAAATTTGAATGTTTGTGTCAGACCTAGAGCCATACCACTCAGGTTCCCTTTCAAGAAAGGATGCACTCCCTCCCTGGGAGGAGCAGGGCTGACGGACAGCCTCTAGCTGTTGCCTCCCTGATGGTCTGTCTCAGCTTGTAAGGCTGTTAACTGAGTAAGGCAATGGTAGCTAAGACCACATCTTGTTAGGACAGCTCTGCCAATGACTGAGTAAAGTATGATACAAAATGTCCACTGACACAAGACTCCTCCGACAGCCACTCTGCTCCAGAATGCTCCGTTGGGCTGGTAGAGACGATCAGGCCTGCATGGCAGTCAGGTGCCTCCCCCACCCACCCACCCACCAAGTCTTTTGCACTGCTAACTCCACTTCAGTATCTGCTTCCCAGATGACCCGACTTGTTGCAGAGGATATTGAGAGGTTACATGAGTTAACACATATTATTCAATTCAGTTAAATAAGCATTTACTAAGCACTACAGTGAAGAGGTAGGAGGTTAATGTTTCCTCAGGGAACACTACCAAATTCAAACCAAAACTACCAAGTGCAGGTATTCATACTCAAAGAAATTCACTTCCCAACTAACGTGCTCAGTTCTTCCTGGTTTTTTATTTCTGTTAACCCAGACTATAGCCATATTTTATCAACAGCCCCTCCAAAATATCCTCCATTTCCATTGTCTTACTTTCTTGTTAAATTTTATTTTGTAATCAAATATTGTATAAGGAAAGTAAACAAGCCCCTTTGTTTACTTTCCTGCAAAATGTCATTACTGGTTAGTTTCCAGATTCAGCTAGATTATAGCATAAACCACAATCATTCAACACTTAACTCCATATGGCAAAAGTTCTGTATAATAAGATGAATTTATAATGCAAGTGCTAAACCTGTTCCCAGAACATGATGGCCAATAGAATTAATTGAAGAGATTCTTGCCAAATAGAATTAATTGAGAAGATTCTTATTTCTGAGAATCTAACCATTTCTTTCACAGAGGTTCGTTTTCTCTTACTTCCTTTTACATCAATCATTTAGCCCAAATTAATGTTCCAAGAAAAGCATATATATGTGCAAATATGTTGTCATTTCCTTCTTGCAAGAAAAACAACAAAGCAGATAAAAATCTGCTTTCCCCAATGCTAGAGAGCCCATATCATTGGTATACTATTGCAACTTTCTGACGATTTTTTCAAGGATCAGCAAACTACTTCCCATGGACTTAATTTGGCCCACCACCTGTTTTTATAAATAAAGTTTTATTGGAACATAGCCATGCTGTTAGTTTCTGTATTGTCTGCGGTTGCTTTGCTGCTATGTTGGCAGAGTTGAGTCATTGTGACAGAGGCCATCTGGCCTAGAAAGTCTAAAATACTATAAGAAAAAATTGGCCAACTTCTGTCTTAGTTTAGAAAGTATGGTATGTTTTTACATTTCTATTCATCCATTCATTATTATTCACTCATAACATTTTGACTGACATCTTAACATGCTAACATCACTGTTAATAAGTGTCAATCTGAAATCAGCAATGATTTTTAAAGATACTAATGGATGCTCTCCTTTTTCTTTGGTTAATAGGTGGTTACTAGTTTTTAATAAGCCTAATTTTTAAAAAATTATCTCCTACCCATATTTCAGGCTAGCTCTGAACTTCAAGCTTTAGAACAACAACCACCACCACCACCAAAAAAAAAAGATTAGTCCTCAGAAGAGATTGGAAAGAAAACATAAAACATCTACAGTTTCAAGAGAAATAAAAAGATAATTATGCCCTGATCCCACGAATCCCTTTCTTTCCTTCCTATTTAGAGGGAAAGATTGCCCCTCTAAATAAAAAGACATTATAGCTTTTTAAAATGCTTTTCATCCTCGGATCTTTTGCCATCAGAGACCTTCTTGGGCTAATGGAGCAGCCGCTTCCTAGGAATTCATCAGTGAATTATGGCGTATGAATGGGGAGACAGGGAGGAGACCTGCACTGAAAGACAATGCAGGGAGATTCCAAATTTGGTTTGCCGCCTCAGATGCTGGGGCTACCCAGGCCACAGGTTTGCTCAACACGGACACCCAGAAGGCTAAGCATCAATTTCCTGTTACCATCTTCCCTGTGTTCAGCTTGCATCTAGAAACCCTTTAAGTTTGCCCTGGAGCATAGGTCTCCTGTGATGAATTGGCCCCTCCTCCGTAGTTGCTTTATTTTGTCTACTGTTTTCTTCTCTCAGTAGGTACAGCCACTTGGGGTTTTGTGAGCTATGATCCCAACCATATCTTCAAGACAATGAAATCAGTACTTCTCAATGTAATCCCTCATCTTTCATAAGCCATGTAATTTTTTTCTTTTTATTTCAAAAAGAATATAAAGATGTTTACATAAAATCATAAAAATGCTGGTAAACAAAAAAGAAGGAAAGAAAGGAAGAAAGAAAGAACAAAATTCATGTTATTCATAAATCTTATCACACAAGAAAGCCATTGTAAAATGTTGCTATGTATTTATTCATACAGGTAGTAGGTCAATGGGGCTCACCCATTCCCTCAGAAGATATGTCCCACGTAATTACGTTAAAACTCTTCGTTGCCAATGTAATTACATTAAGGATCTCAAAATGAGATCATCCTGGATTATCTGGCAGGCCCTAAATCCAATGATGAGAGTTCTTATAAGGAGAAGTAAACCCACAGACAGAGGGAAGGCCATGAAAAGAAGGAGGCAGACTTTGAAGTGATGCACCCACAAGCCAAGGGAAGCCCGGAGCCTTCAGAATATGGAAGAGGCAAGAAAGGATTCTCCACCAGAGTCTCCAGAGGGAGCGTGGCCCTTGAGTTCAGACTTCAGGTGTTTAAAATTGTGAGAGAGTAAATTTCTGTTATTTTAAGCTACCAAGTGTGTGGCACTTGGTTACAGGAGCCCGGGGAAGCTGAAGCAATACATTTGTTCATATTTACAGAATATTTATAGAATAATCACAAGCCATATATTATACCAATAAGATGATGAATAAGACCAAATCTTTCAAAGGTTTCTTCTACACATACCTAGAAATATACTTATAAATATATTTTAATAAGTCATCATATAAAAGTTATTAATATACCTTTTCACCTAGTAATATTATAATAAATAAATCTGGTTTCATCTTGTAGATGACCACATTTTGCTCAAGCAGTTCTTAATTTTCGTACACTGAGGTTGTTTCCATTTTTTCTATACTGCAAGAACGATTCTTTATCTAAATCTTATGCACACTTTTAACTATCTCCTTAAAGTTTTAAAAGTGGAATTCTGAAGTCAAATTCCATGCCAGTTATCAAGTTATTGTCTCTCAACTCCAATTGACCTTTCTTTCCCAGCTTTGTGAACCAGGAGCTGGACCCTGCAAACATTTCTCCTCTACCTGTTGGCACAATGACAGGCTTTGTCAATGGTGGGCGCTTAGAGGAACAGTGAGATCCAGTAGGGGCAGGAAGCCACATCTCTTCTGGGTCCCAGTCCTCCATCTTTTCATGAGGTATGGGAGCCCAACAGACCTCACAGACCAGCTCCAACCACACTCTTGGGCCACACTCCCCACACCACATAGCTAGTTCCACAGTAGCTCTGGCCACGGCCTCCGGTATCTGTCTCCCATTCCCATGGGCACGTCTACAGATCAGCATGGCTGCAATATGGAACATCTCTTCAGCTCCCGTGGCTGGGGTTTCCAGTGGTGGACACGTGGTCTTCAAAGGAGTCTAATCTCAATCTTGGACTGAAGGATGTTGGAACCCTCTGAGCCCTTAATTCCTTATTGTCCGCTTTTCTCAGACTAGAAGTATAGCTTCTTTTTCACACATGCTACTTCTGGATCCTTTAGAGGTGTCTTATCACTTCCACTAGTTAACAATCCTTTTGATTAAATTTTTCTTGTTCAAATAACTGGTGTGTTTTCAGTCTCCTGACTGTCATAAAATCTAAATGCATTTACATTACCAAATTAACTTTCAGAACCATGGCTCCAATTTAAAATTCCTTCCCCAGCCCTAGCCAATTCTGGATATTTTAATTCATTTGCAGCAATGAAAATATGATAAAAAGAACTTATTCCTTTCAATTATTTTCATGTGCTTTTCTTTAATTACTAGTTAGGCAGAGGAGAAACTATTCAAGTAGACAATGTATTGAAAGGAGATGGGTGAAGAGGGTAAAGGGGGAAATTGGGACAACTATAATAGCATATACAATAAAATATAGTTTTTAAAAAAGGGGAAAAAAAAGAAAGGATTTGTATCCAACCAACAGTGTTTATCTCTGAGGAAGGAAATGAGAGAGAGGGAGATGAAAGGGAGGGGCTTCCATTTCTTCCCCTAAATCTTGCATGTTGTCCAACTATTATATAATATTTGCATATTGTTTATGTAATTAAATATATGCATGATGAAAGTAAGGTGCAGCTGAGCCCTCTCTGACGACGCACGAGATCTGCAAGTCAGAGATGCTGCTTTCTTCAGCAGCGCTGAGCAGTCGACTTTGGGAATGGGTCATCTAGACATACAACCACAGGCTCCAGTCCTGATCACTGACTCATCTCTCTGGGGCTGCATCTACAACCCCGGAAGGACATGAGGACTTGGCATACATGCTTGGTCGTGGCAGCTACAGTTCCTGTATTTTCAGAGATAGGAGGATCATGATTTTCTTTCATGCCCTCCCTCGTTGTAAGAGCATGTGTAAAACCACGAGTGGATCCTAAGTTCTGATTTTTAGTTCATAAAATATGGTCGCCATACATCTTGGGAAGAACTGACGGAGAGTGTCCATTTGCCTTTTCCTCACTAACCAGTGAACACAGCTGAAGCTTGTGAAATGCGGGGCTTAGTCTCACCCAGAGAAAAGAGGGTGTGACCAGTACAACACAGAAGTGGGCTATAGTCATCTACTTGTTTCAGAATGATGACTCATCTCTTATGCCTTTCATCCTTGCTTCCAAATTAAAAACAAAAGCAGCATGAAGAGACAAGATGATATAATTGAACTTACCACAACTGATTAGTTTTTTTGGTCTGACGGAGCTAAAATATTATAATAGCATATCACAAATACTTGAAATCCTCCTTTTAGGAAGGAAGGGTTCTTTAATTACCAGCCCAGTAGTCAACTTCTGCTGGGCTGAACTGTGTACGAAAAGAAGAGGAGAATGAGAATGGGAGGCAGCTGGACCAGAACAGATTGTCCTAACCATGGAAGGACTGGGGAGGGAGTTTGGTGGGGTGGGGTTGTGGAATGGGAGGTGGAGAAGAAGAAAGGGAGAAGCTGAGACCATAAAGCAAAGACTCAGTGAAGAGAGAAGTATGTATTAAGGATATTTAGAAAGGTAGAGGGTCATCACATAACTCACTAATGGAATTCTCCTTTCTCTACCCCCTTCAAAGTTATTGAGTCAAGATCCATGTTAATTTTCAAAGCTCTCTGGAGTCATTTCTATTTATTTTAGCTGTATTGATGTTCTGAGACTGACCTTTGAGCCAGGTCAACATATTTATTTGTGTAACATTTGTATAATATTTGTCTCACCCACTAGCTATGAATTCATATACTGTATTATGAGTTACTAGACAACAGTTAAAATACTTTAAGACATGACTTTCTAAAGACCTCCAAAATCTCAATTTCCCACCTTCTGAAAATAGATGTGCTGTCAAGCTAGTAAAAACTGAAGCAAAGAAAACACATCAGTTCTTAGTCTGGTATTTAAAGCTCACATAATACGTACAGGGTGCTGATAAGAAGAATTACATGATTTGAAAGCAGCTCCACGTGAGTGTAAAGATTTCTTCAGAATCAAAATATAGATACAACTTATTTAAGTCAAGGTTATCCTTATACATTTTCTTTGTCCTCTGTCGTATATCCCCTTTCAAAAAAAAAGAGGGTGCAAATTTCTTGACTGCTGACCTTTATTAACCTGCTGAACCTTAATATCAAAGCTCAACCCTTCAGTTCAACCATCTCTTTAAGAAGATAGAATAACCCAGGATATGAGAGCCCACAAGGTAAATCGAGTAATTTTTAATGAAATACTGTAAGTATAGAGAATAATACGACTAAGCTCCATATATTTACCACCCAACTTTGTCAAATTTTAACATTTTGTAATACAATCTTCAGATTGTTTTTCTAAAAAGTAATTCATTACAGATACTATTAGAACCCCATGTCTAATCAACAGCCCTATTTCTCTCACTTCAGTCTACTATCCAACCACTATGTTGAATTTGGTGTTTACCATTCTCATGCATGTTTTTATAATTTTACTACCTACATATTTACCCATAAATAACATCAACAGCCCTGGCTGGTGTGGCTCAGTGGATTGAGAGCTGGCCAGCAAACCGAAAGGTCACCAGTTCAACTCCTAGTCAGGGCACATGCCTGGGTGGCGGGCCAAATACCCAGTCAGGGGCCTGTGAAAGGTAACCAATCGCTGTGTCTCTCACACATTGATGTTTCTCTCCCTCTTTCTCCCTACCTTCCCCTCTCTAAAAATAAAATCTTTAAAAAACATATCAACAATTGTTTTGCCACTTTTGAAACTTACCAATATAGTATCATACTGCTATACACACAAATACACACACACACATATCATATATAAGTATTCATATCCTTCATTGCTGACAATGAATCCCTTAGTTTTCACTCACATTGCATCATCACTCCTGAAGAAAATTCACTCTGGAAGAGAAGTTTGAAATTATTTAACTTACTCATTTTACATGGGAGGACAATGAAGGCAGAGACATTAAATGTCACTGAGCTAGTTCATGACCGAGCCAGGACCAAAGTCTAAGTTTCCTGACTCCTAGCCCATGAGCTTATTCTTCTTACAGTCTCAACTATGTGAGTTACACTGGAAATAAAGTTGTGCAGAAAGAGCTTGGTTATTATGAGCTAGTGTAATAAAAAAACTGCAAAATGATCGCTTTTTAGAACTGAAGGGGCCTTAGAGATGAGTCATTTCTGGGGTTCATGTTTCAGATGAGGAAACCAAGGCTCAGAGAAGGTACTAATAAGTGGCGCCATGACTTTTTATAGCAAGATTGTACTCCATGCCCACCATGTGCAAAGAACAGGCAGTGGAGTGGTCTGTTGGTTGGCTGGTTGATGAGTTATTTAGTTTTCCCAGTAACCATGAGGATTGTGCAGGGCCAAACACACATTTTCTCTCCAGCCCTGTTATGACCTCATGACACAAGTCAGAACTAGACAATGGATCCTAGCTAGACAATGTGTGGTTGAATCTATGCCTCTGTTCTCTTTAGCACTACCCTCTCAAACTTCTGTATGTATCATAATTGGACTTCAGGGTGTGCAGAATCTTATAAGCTTATAAGACTCAGCGTATTGAAATTGCACATTCCTGGCTCCACTTCCAAAGTTTCTGATTCACTAGATCTAGGGTGTGACCCTGGGATTTGCACTTTTATAACCACCACCAAGTAATTCAGGTCCAGAGACTGCACTGTGAGACATCTCTGGCCCCTGTCCAGGCATCATGGTTGGCTCATGACTAGAAAACTCTGGACTTTCTAGCTCAGAGTAAGAGGCTGGGCACAACACTAATTCTGTACCAGGTTGTTCCTCACACCCCGTTCTGTGTCTGTCACGTGCAGTGCTTTAACTGTCTCCCTCCTCCCTCACTTGTGACTGAGTCAGCCAGCAGGTGAAGGTAGCATGGCCCTCACACGCATCCACGCAGTGAAGACGCCGTGAGGAGCAGAGCTGCCTGCAGTCAGCACAGTTATTTTACTTCATGTCGCTTGCCTAACGCTCTTTCCACAGGTCCACTGTGATTCCTAAGGGTTAGCTAGTCTAACTGCATATTTCTCTGGGGCTAGATTTTTATTTTAAATGCTCCTTTTAAGCCCCTCCCCCCACACATGAGCACACACAGACCCACCCGCACAAACACCGTTTATTCTTCAGAAGTTTGTTCGTTCTCGGCTGTATGCCTTGCTGGCTAAGAGGTCCTAGGAAAGCAGGAGAGGGAAGGAGAAAGCCTGCTGGCCTTGTACTTGAGGAATCACAGTCCAGTGCAGAAAACCAACCGCACAAATGAGAAACGGTATTTTTTAAGCAACATATGAATATATGCAAGACAGAGTGTAACCTTCACAGATTGAGGAACTCTTGTGTTTGAATATTGACTCTGTTGTTTTCATGACTGAACTCCTGGAGATAGAGAACGTGATATTTAGCAAGTGCTCTTGGCAGTTGCCCCTGTGAAAGCATATGGAACTGCAGATCCCTAATCGGCTCAGGGAACTACCTGGTACTTTTTCTTAATTGTCTCATAGGTACAGACAGGTTTTGTTTCTCTAACAATCATAAAAGATGTGGGAAGGCAGGAGGTATGCTGTATATTTCTTCTGTCTCCCCTAGGGTCCAAAACTACATTATTTTATTGTAACCGAAAGTTATATCCCCGCTGTGTGCAAGACCCTGTGGAAGATGTTACGGTTGCAGAGATGGCCTTAGATCCCTCCCTTCACTCAGCCACAATTTCTGGAACGTTCCCCAGGTGATAGGCCCTGTCCTCAGAGCTGTAAGTAATACTTGCCCTCCACACTGAAGGGGTCATTCTCCAGTGAGGAGGGTAGACATGTGTACTGTATCAGATTGCAAAGTCTGCTATAACAAATACCTCAAAGTGGGTGGTGGAAAGAACAAAAATGTACTGTCTCACAGTTCTGGAGGCCAGAAGTCTAAGACCAAGATGTTGGCAGGGTAGGTCTCTTCTGAATTAGGTCATGAGGGAGACTCTATTGCATGCTCCTTGCCTAGTTTCTGGGGGGTTGCTGCCCATCTTTGATGTTCCTTGGCTTGCAAAAGCGTCACCTGGTCTCTGCCTCCATCTTCATGTAGACTTCTCCCCATGCACATGTGTCAATGTCCAAATTTCCCCCTTTTTGTAATGACCCCAGTCATATTTGATTTAGGGCTCATTCTACTGCAGTATGACCTCATCTTTACTAATTACATCTGTCACGATCTTATTTCGAAATAAAATCACATTCTGAGGTTCTAAGAGTTAGATTTCAACATATAAATTTGGGGGGGGACATAAATCACCCCATAACACATACAAACAACTAGACACAACACAAATGATGCTTTAACAGGAGTGCACGCATCCAAACAGCTATGAGGGTTCATGACAGCACATCACACTGAGCCTCAGAGAAAATGGGACAAGTGTCCAAAGTTTGGGTAGTCCATGGACATTCTCTAGGTGGGAAAAGGTAAAAGAGCTGTTGGTTAAAGGCACATATGTGAGCACAGAAAGCATTTGGGGAAGTACAGAAATTATTGTGGGGCGGACAAGGGGAGTCATATAAAGGCTGCGTGGGAGATGAGGCTGGGAAAGCAGACAGAGGCTAAACCATGGAAAGTCACATCGAGGGTGACTAATCCAGAGGCAAGAAGTGATGAAGGCTTTTCAACCCTGAGACCATCAGGACAGTATCTGCTTGCTGCAAAGGTCACTCGGGCAAGAGTTCTGATTGTATTGAAACAGACTGGGCACTGAAATGGGCCATTTTGAAAACAGAAAGACCAGTTAGGAGCCTCTTTGCAAGAGTCTAAGAAAGAAACGAGACCCTGGGGACATCTAAGAGCAGGAGAAACATAAAGGGAGTACCAACTTGCAATGGAGGCTTGAAACAGAATGACGGGTCCTAGTAAGTAGCAGCTGGGAATAACTAGGGTGCGAATTTAAGGGAAGCACTAGAGGCCGGCAGGGAAGCCAGGAGCCAAGACGTGGAGAGTCAGAGCAGGGGCAGAAGGGAAAGGCTGGTTTCTGAGAGGGAAAAGGAAAGATTTAGACAAACCTGGAGGAGCGTGGCATCTCACTGGTCCATCCTGCCTCTAGTATTCCCACTCTTCTAGCCCAACCCCATTCACACGTAACATCTGACTTCCACATACAGTTTTGCCCTTGACGTTTAGAGGGCAGGGAAAATGTGAGGAATGTTGTTTCCTGAATCGAGACCAGACAAAAGAGTCCACTCAGAGAGCATGACCCCAGTGATGGGGGGAATGGAAGTCACAAGACTTGCGGTGGCTTCACATCCATGTCCTTTACCAGCCCAGGAGGGTGTAAATCAGTTTACCACAGGGCCCGCTGCCTAACTTCCTCATCCACCAACCATGACATGTCAGAAGCTGAAACGTTTCTCTGATACTGGAGATCAGTTAAAATTCCAGATAAAAAGAAGAAGGCGGTTCGAGAAACTCTAAAGATGGCCGTCACTGTAACCAGCTGAGTAAAGCAGCTGGAAATCCCATTATCTTGGGGTGTTGCACTTGGACTTGGCAGTCAGGCCACGATGTGCTCCTGAAAATGGTCCCTTTCTGGTATCTTCCTTTTCCATACTTTGCTGTTTTTGTTCCACACATGAACAGTCTCTATCCTAGCGCGGCATGCTACAGAAACCAAGAAGTAAGCATATTTCTAGCAAACGCATTTCATGCTGTTCTGGGGCTGGCTGTTCTGAGCAAGTTATGTATTTTAACTCATTTAAGCCACACAATAATCCTGTGGAGAAAGTTCTATTACTGCCTTCCTTTACAGATGAGGGGCTGGCAAAGACCACAGGAATCCCTCACTGAACCCCAGGTGGGAAGAACTCTGGTCTGAATGCACCAGTCCAAGTGTGTCTGAGGGTCTTGCCTACAGCCAGGGAAGGAGGTAAAGAGTGGGACTACCATGCACGGGCAGCTTTGCCACCTGAACAAGCAGCTCAAGGCAAAGATGTATTTTCCTGAACATTCAAGAGGGTGGGGCCACCTCCTCAATCAGACTTAGCCTTCGTTCTCCTACCAGGTCATTACGTACAAGAGCCGGGAGTTGGGAGCTGGGTTCCCGCCTCCTGGTCCCTCTTTCTCAAAAGGAAAATGGGGTGTGGAGTATAAATTACTTCACAGAAGATCAGGGGAGCCTACGATGTGTCCTCCAGTGAGTCACTTGGGTGTGCTACTTTCCCACCGTGCTACAGACAAAAGTTCAGAGTGGGGTCATCGGGGGCCCCTCCCTCCTCCGGTGGAAGAAAAATTTCCTCTTTGTGAAGCACAGGCCCAGTTGGAATGAAACTCCATCCAAACAGGAAATCACCAAGATTCTAGGTAAAACTGGTGCCTTATTCATAAAGGTCGAACATTTTCATTCACTAAGTGGGTGTTTCCTCAGCACCCATTTCGAGCCCCACACAAGACACGTGGTTGTTATGGATCTAGTGTGTGTCCCATGGGAATACACAGAGAGAGAGAGAGAGAGAGAGAGAGAAAAGACAACACACACAAACACACGCACACCCCTGACCAATGTTACAGGAGAAAGGTTTTCAGGGAGCTGTCTTTTTTCTTTAAAAAAGAAGAAAGGAAGAAA
>PVJD01016473.1:0-20812 GCA_004026545.1 Mormoops blainvillei
TATATATATATTTTTGAGTCAGGGAAAGTTACATGGTTCAGTCTTTTCCGTAGCCTGAGTACACAAGTCCAGATGTCAACTTGAAAGTGGTACCTTTGTGTTTAATAATCAATCCACTGTGGGGTTTTGCTTTCTTATAGGTACAAACTGGCAGGTCCTTAAGATAACTGAGATGATGGTAGGTGTGAAACCAGTAGGAGAGGGTGGTGCTCTGGAAGCGATGGGGGAGGGGTCAGGCCACATTAGACCAAGGCCACAGGGCGGACTTTCTGAAGAGCCGCGATTTGAGATGAGATTCTGTCGTTTGACAGTGAAGGCTGAGGGGGGAACAGCGCGGTGGCCCAAAGGCAGGTACAAGCTTGGCAAGCTGGAACAGAAGGCCAGCGGATGTTTCCGCAACACGAGCGAGGGGCAGTGGCACAAGATGATGTGAGAGTGGCAGGCGTGGGCTAGATTGTGGAAGAACATGGGGCTTTATTCTGGAGGCCAAAGGAGGCCGTGGAAGGCTTTTAAGCTAAATAGTGTTGTAATTTGACTTGCATTTTCCAGAAAGGTCGCTCTGCCTGCTGTGTGGGGAGTGAGCTGTAGTGGGGCAAATGAAGACGCAGGCAGACCAGGTAGGGGGCAGTTTACCCAGCAGCAAAGACCGTGTTTCCAGCTAATCTCTGAAATTCTTCACAGTCCCATCATCCCACAGTGGTATGAAATTTATCCAGATAAACACATTTTGTGTCTCCTGATTTTTGTCAGTCTTTCCCCCAGTGCACCATGGGAACACTGACAAATTAACAGAATACCGTGTGCCCAGGAGCCGGGGGCCCACACGTAATCTGGCAGCAGCCTGGCTTGGGAACTTGAGTGGGAGACATAAGACCCACGTTTGGGCCTTGGAAATGCTTTCAAGCTGAGTTTTGTATGATGAGCCCCAGTGAGCCAGTCCAAGAAGGAAAGGGAGGGTTAGGCAGTGGGAGCAGCATTGGCAGTGGCAGGTGGAGGGTGGACCATGGGGATGGTTCAGATAATTGCCAGTCGTTTGGTTTGGCGGGAGCATCGCTAAGGGAAGGGTGTGCAGGGACGGGATCAGGGAAGGGGGCGGAAGCAGTTACAACTGTGGCAGGTTAGAGCCTAGCTTTTCTCCTGGGAGACCACTTTGAATCAGGTTTACAACTTAAGTGTCTTTGGATGATGCATGAGTTAGGATCCTTGTTTGAAAGAAATGAGAATTTAACAGTTTAATCAAATAGGAGTATCTGTCATTAAGTTTCAGGGACATATGATGTATTTCAAAGGAGAGTATGGCTGGCCTCTGGTATGAGTCCAAACACGGTTCATAGGACTGTAAAAATCTGAAAGTGTTCCAGCCTTCATCCCTGCCTCTCTCTGTGTGTTTATTGAATGATTCTCACTGCAGACCGATATACCTGTTTCTCTGTCCTCAAGGCCACAAACACCTCCTTCCCCAGTCATTAATCTCCTCTATTCACGAGATCAGCAGAATAAAGCAAAAATACAGGTCAGATCCAAATTCTGAGGAAAAACATGATCATTAACCCATTTTGAGTGAAGTCTTCACTCCAATAACCTGCTTCTAGGAAGGTCAGGCCAAGTGGTAAAACGTGGCTCTGGGAGTCACCCTTGTGGCTCATGAGCTCATAATTTGTGTAAAAATTTGAGCAGTATCCCTGGAACGTGGTGATTGTTCCATAAATGTAATTCCGGTGCAGCATGAGACGTGGGCGGGGCGGGGTGTCATGGCATTATGTTTGATAGGGCCAGACAGTGGAACAGCGCCTGGAACACTGTCTGACACAGAGGAGAGGCTTGGTGAGTGGTATATGCAGCTGTAATATTGTGTCCGAGCTCTCTGCTGATGCTTTTGTCCCCACCTTGAGTCTGTTAGCTTCTTGGCTATTGAGACGGTTCAAGTCAAGCCTGTGTTTCAGCACCGCGGACAGCTCCTCCCCCCACCTGCTGCACCCACAAGCTTGGACTTTCCTGAGCTTGAGTCCGGAGTCCACTGTGCCCCCGAACGCTAACTTTTGGACCACTGCACGTTGCCGTTAGCCATCTTTCCACCTACTCATGTCAACAAGGTCCCAGCATGCCTTGCAGCCAACAGTGCCTGAGTTATCTCACTAAAGAGACGCATTTGCTAGCTAGTACATTTGCAGCTTTAATTAGACTGGCTTTGACAAGCTCCAAAACTTTGTTTTTGATTTTTATCTCTGGGATGATTTAAAGCACCATAAAGCTGTGAATTGTCGTGGGCAGGGTCACATATCCGCCGACATCCATCTGCTCCCTCAGAACACTAAGTATCCCGAGCTCAGAATAGAGTGTACAAGGGAGACAATAAAAAGAGATTGCCATAGGTTAATGCTTTTTCTCGTGGCAAACAGTGTTTTTTTTTTAAACTAGTTCTTGTGTTCTTGGCAGTATACTTAAGTCACCGTTTTGACCTTCCTTTCATTTTCAACCAATAAAAAAAGAATAACATGCTATATTTTGGGGTTATTGCATTCAGAGAAGGTGAATGTGTTTGCATAGTGCCTGAGAGTTTACAAAGAAAATTTCATGTGAATTATCTCACTTAACACAAGCCTATGAAGCAATGCACAATGGCTTTTATGGGCCCCATTTTATAGACAAAAAACCTGAGGCTTAAGGTAAAATGCACATAGCAATATAAATTAAGCTTAATGAAATAAGTATTTATCGAACCCACTTCACTGCTGTGACAGGGAGAAGATACCAAGTATAATAAAAAAAATCGCTTGGAACTTCTCGAGGGCACCCCTTTTCAAGCAAACATGTTGCTCTTGTATGTGTTGAGTTTCGATCAGGGCAGTTTGCCTCGGTAGAGCATCTCGGTATGTTTATTAAGGCCCCGCGGAGGGCCCCACAGTGGGGTCAGCCACAGCAAGGTGAAGTCATCAAGGCTTTTGGGTGATTTTTCTCTATCCTCTGATAGTCTGGGTCAGAACAGGCTTGTTCCTGGGCTGGTCTCAGATGATCCTAGTGGTTTGAGTCAGTGGCTGCCACGTGGGGACAGGTTGGTGTCCAGGGTCCGGGAGTTCAGCAGATACATTAGGCGGGATGCCGATCAAACCCACGTAAGGAAAAAAGAGAAGTCACTGGCGATGGCAACGATGGGGGGGTGGGTGTAACGTCCATTAGGAAAGGGCCAGGGAATTTGGACTCTGTACTCAGCCCCCGTGGCCTGTCATGCAGCCCTGCTGCCCTCTGTGTGATCTTCGTTCTCATGCAGCTTCTCTGCCCCTGCACTGGTTTCGCGTAACTCCAGGAAGAGACAGACCCTTTCTCAGTGTTTTCAGCCAAAGTCCCAGGGTCGACTTCACTGAACGAATCTGAATGACCTTGAAAGAGGACGTCACAAGGGGACGCAAAAGCGGGGCTCGGCAGTCAGAGGCTCCTCACCCCTCCCCTGCCCTTGGAACGCACGCCCTGCTCATTGTTCCTGCAGCAGGAGTGGTGTCCAGGGATACAACCTTGGGAGAGCAGGGGGGCGTCGAGACCGTCTGGACTGGGACGTGACAGAGGCCCCGTTAAGGCCTCGACCCAGGCTTGGGTGACTGGCTGAGGTCTGTGGAGATCTGCTCCTCCTTTGACCCCAGACAAGCCTCAGATACAACTTTCCTCACTTGTTAAACCTGCCATCCAGCAATCCAGAGTGGCCCGCTCTTCCTCGGGCCTCTCCTTACCCTCTGCGTACGGGGTCAGTTTTGGAACCAACAGGTTTAAACCATGAGATCAGACTGAAGCCATCACTGTTGCTAGGGGGTGGAGTGTACCCCACGGTCTGGCTAGGAGACCTGCCATCCACCCATGGCATGTGTGTTGGTCAGCTCCAGGTGAGTCCTGTGGGCTGAGAAGGGCGGAGGGAATGGAAGGCTTTGTTCGTCAGAAAGGCAGATCAGCAAATTCATTTTGCCGCAGCTCCGCACGGTTGGGTTTCCACATTTCTGTCCCGAAGTCGCAGCAAGCTCTTGCACGGCAAACAACAGCCGGGAGTTCATCGCCACTGGCGGGCTCAGGACATCACTGATTTGACAAGTGCTACTTAGTGCTGGTCTTATAATGAAGGTCTGCATTTCCATCTGACAGTTTTTATGATGAAGTCAAGCCCCCGGGTTTGTAAGTGACAGGTTTTGTTCATCTCCGAGGAGTTAGAGCATCCAGCAGCCTGCAGTTTGCAATCTATGCGGACATTTCTGTTAACCTCACAAAACTCCAGAGCTTAGCCTCGACGTTTCGTCACTGGTCTTCTCAGTTTCTAGACAGGTGACCTCACCCCAGTCTGGGCAGTTTCTCTCCTTAAATTCAAGGGTGGTTTTCCTTGCACGAGGCCAGGGCCAGAAACTTGAGTATTGGTGTTTGTTGACTTGTGTACCTGCCGGGAAAATCATTTTCTGGCTGTGATGTGAAATTGACTTTTCATCTCTGGCGGCCGCCCCGTGCAGCTCACACTTTCTGTGTTTGGAGCACTCAGATCCTTGAAGGGGGCAGACATGGTGAGCGTTGAGGCCGGGTTGCCAGCTTGCAGGGAGTTGCTCAGCAGTGATTGGTCTCTGAGATAGCTTTGAAAGAATTATTCTAGAAGTTACCCCTAATACTCTATCATTTAAAAATGATAGTTGTAGTGCAGTGAATTTTATTCACTGCATTGGGGGCAAAAATCTCCTTTTGCTTGTAAGCATCCCCATGTTTCTCTGCGATAACACCCCGCCCCCAATCCTGGGAGCGCTCCCGCGGTGTTCTTCCTTGCACGTGAGTCTGGGTTATGAACTCGAGGGCGCCCCCCCCCCCAGCCACGAGTTTAGTGGGCACTTTAACTGAGGCTTGGGTGAAAGTCCCGTGGGCGGTGGAGTGGCCAGGCGGTTTGTTGGGTTCAGAGCAAGGTGGGGATCAGGGTGTGGGCTGTGGGCAGGGTGGGCCTAGGAGCAGAGTCCCACAAGCTGGGCAGAACCCGTTTGGGTCCCACGTGTGTCGTGGGCGTTTGTCAGGCACTTGCGATGGGTGCCGGCACACAGAGAGCACCGCGTCACGGCCCCCTCCCCAGGGGAGCCCACTCATGGTCAGCCGGGGGCCAGACAGGCAAGTGCAGACTGAAACAGAGGGCAGCAGGCAGGGCTCGGCCCGAGCTGGGCGCCCTGCTCTCACGGTTCTTCACCAGGGCAGGCTCTGCCCCCTTAGTGAGCAAGTGGAAATGGGCGAGGGACGCTTGATGTATCCCGACACTGGACTTCTGATGGCTAAAGATGCTGTATATCTTGCAGTACATGGGATCCCTCAAAATAATGAGTAGCCCCACCAAATGCCAATGGCTGGTAGGTGTCATGAGAGCAGGCATCACGTGTGCTGCTGTACCCCCAGTGCCTGGCACAGAGCTGGTACGTGGTAGTCCCTATAGACATGGGCAGAGGAGGCCACACAGTGGATGGGGACAGGCAGCCATCCACAGGGAGGTGTGGTGCACATATGTCTGAAACGCGTGCCAGGCATGTGGGGCGCCGGCCGAGGCAGCGCGGCTCTTCAAGATGCCCCCGCCTGTGGACGGGAGGTTTCTGCTCATCTCCCTGCCCAGCCTCGGCCAACTCAGGGCTTGGGTGGGGGCGCTGTGCCTGTGTTGAAGCCCTCCAGGTCAGAATCCAGGTCAGGACTAGAGGGGAGAGTAGCTCACGCGAGACCTGGCAACTTCTTGGTCCCCCCTCCGGCTCTTAGCGCAATCTCCTTAGAGGTCAGCACGAGACCCTGGTGAAGAACAGGCACCCGGCTCCCTGACCCTGTCCACGCGTTTCCTCCGGCAAGCGCCTGTGAGCTCTTACATGGTGAGGGCATTGCCGCAGGCGTTAGAGCAGACAAAGTCCCTGCCCGCACGGAGCCTGCGTTTGACTTGGGAAGCAAACACCGACGGGCACCTGCGTGAGCAGAGGGTGCAGTGGGGGTAGGTACACACGGGGCAGGGGAAGGGTGAGTCGAAGAAGAGGGGCTGCTCCCTGGAACTCTGGGGGGGACCTCCCTAATAGGGAGGGGTGTCAGGAGACCTTCCGGGGAACGCGCATCCTGCTCAGTGCCCCCACCAAGTACATGGTGACCCCGTCTGTGTCTTGGCGGGGTCACTGAGCAGCAGCCTGTCCCCAGCGCTCTTGAGGAGCTCGGAGCTCGGGGTGTGGCTGGCACCACAGAGGGGCTGCTGTCGAGGCTGTGGCTTTCATTCAGGACCAACCCCGACGTCATCAGAAGGTTTTGAGGAGAGGGAGGAACAGAGCAGGCTGGTCGTGAAAGCGCGCATTTCAGTCACCCGTGGCTGGTGGCCGAGGACATCAGTGGTTGGTTTCCCTGCCAGTCCTGTGACCGATGGGGCTGTCCTTGGGCTGGCTCCACCTGAACTCGCGCGGCCCGGGGGTAGGGCTCCACTAGGACAGCTGGCCTCTCTCCAGGTGGCCTTTCCTCCTCAAGGAGGCCGCACCTGTTGGGCGCCCTGCTGGGCGGGGGCGGCGCCCCCAGAGGACACACACCCACTGGGCTCCTGCCTCGTGGCCTGAGCCACCCCACTGCACCCCGGGGACTGCACAAGACCTGGTTCATTGGGTTGGGTAAGGTAACAAGCCGCCCGTCTGGCTGCTCTTGTGAGAAGAGACTTGGGCAGGAGGAATCCCGGGCCGAGAAAGGCGGCCAGCGAGGAGGCCACCTGGGAATCCGGGCAGAGGTGGTGGCTCCCCGGGGCCGGTGATGGCTCCCCCGGGCCGGTGATGGCTCCCCCGGGGCCGGTGATGGCTCCCCCGGGCCGGTGATGGCTCCCCCGGGCCGGCGATGGCTCCCCCGGGCCGGTGATGGCTAACTGGTGATGAGAGAGGGTCTGGCCCTGGTTATATTTTGTTGGTGGAGCTTAAGCAGTTTGCTGATGGGGGTGCACGAGATGGGGGGTAAGGTTGCCCCCTGAGATGTTTGTCTCCAGCAGCAACACGGACGGGGTCACCATGTACTTGGTGGGGGCACTGTGGGAAGGGGAGAGTTGTTGCCAGTTGTTGAGTGGGGGTTGTTCTGGACCCGTTAAGTTTGTATTAAGTTTATATATAGTAGGTATTAGTTGGATATACTGTGAAGGGCTTGGGGAGATGAGTCAGGGATGGACAAACAAATTTGGGAAAGGTCAGCCTGTGACGGTGTTTAAAACGCCAGGCCTGGAGTGGGTCACCCAGGGAGCGAGCGGGCAGAGCAGAGCAGGGTTGTGTGGCCTGAGACCCAGGTTCCCCGGCATTTCAGGGTCGGGGAGATGAGAGGAACCAGCTAAGGAGACAGCAGGATGGGTGGTGACTTGGGAATCGGAGGGGCGGGAGGCCGCCGAGGACGGCACGGTAGGAATGGGAGCGTGAGTGTGCGTCCCAGGAGCTTCCCCTCAAACTCGATGGGACAGCTGGCCTGGGGCTCAGGGTGGCGATGAGGAGGACGGCGGGCAAGTCTCTTCCTGTCCCGCAATGTCCTCTTCAAGCTTCCAAAGCGGAGGCTGCACCACTGACCTCAGGCTGAAATTTCATACTGGGAGTAAATCTTCCGGGACAAGTTTGGGGGTGGCCGGCAGCTCGGAGTCAGGAAATGTGCTTTGCCGTCCCCTTGGTTAAACTTATTTTCTGTCTCAATAGAAATCTTCAATTTTTATACCTTTTAGCCTAGTGGGAATAAATTCGGCATCAGGAAGAACATTCATTTGCAAGAAGAATGCCTCTGGGTTGCTGACTTTGCAGAACAGCAAAGACGGGACGTTGCCCCCCGTTTCTGTTTACCGAGCTGTTGTTTTTCACTCTCAAACGACCTCGCCTGCCTTTCATCACCCGTTCCCTCATTTTCCTGCATTTCCTGCTTTTCCTCCTCCAGATTTAACAGGGCTCAACTGGCCATACATAAAATGTATTTCACATCCTCTCAATCTGTTCAGGCCCGTTCCGGGAGCCTTTCACAGCCTTTCCCGATGGTAAATTGGTTGTCGGAACTTCCTTGGCCTCCTGTCAGCGACATTGCTGATGGATGGGCCCTCTTTATGCGGAGCAGCTCGGCGTGTGCAGAGCTGCACGGCTCCGTGCCACGCTTAATGGATTGGAAGGAGGGCACGGGGCGTCCCACCGTGAAGACCATCACCTGCTTCCTCTCGCGCGACCTCAGGAGAGACCAGTGGTGGGCACAGGCCGTGAAGGGATGGGAGGCTGACTCAAGTCTTTGTGTGTCCACAAAGCCTTGTGGGTCCCGAAGAACTCAGGCCTGGAATAACGCGGGGGTTGCAGGGTTAAGGGCATGACCAGCTGGGTACACTGACAGGTATGGAACCCCTGCTGTGCCGTTCGGTAGAGTTAGTAACTTCTGCTGAAGGGACGGAGATGACCTCTTCTGTGGGGCTTTTGTGATTTTGGCAGGACTGCCTGTCTTGTCTCCCTGCTGTAGCCCAACTGGGGGATAGAAATCTTGGAATAATGGAAGATGGTGGGATCTGGTGAGCTTTGTTGTCAAATTGATGAACTGGAATTGGGGGTGGGAGTGGAGAAAGTTCTTCCTTCTTTTAAAGCCTGAGAAGGTCAAAGTAACATTAGTTGGAGGAACATGAAACCCTCGTGGTGACCTGCTAAGAGTTTTATCAGGAAATCAGTCTCCATTTTCGAGGGACTTGGGGTTTAGTTTAGATAATTGGCACATCAGATATGAACGCTTCTGCAAACAAAACAAACAGGAACCCAGTGGATTAAGAACAAAAGGAATTTCCTGGCCCACGGGATAGAGAAAACCCTAGGTGGACTCAGACGCAAGTGCGGTCTGATTCAGAGACCCGGACTGTCTCAGCACGACCCAGGTTCTCCTTCACTGTCTCTCAGCCCCTTCTCCTCTCCGTGCTTGGACGCGTTCTTTCCTCCTGGCTACAAGGTGGCTGCCACGGCTCCAGCGTCACATTCCTGTAACTCTAAATCCTGTGGGCTGTGTTTCCTCCCCAGACATTGATTGTGTCTCAGCACTGCCTGGGTTATGGCAGAGAGGGGGCAACACTCTGATTGGCTGGGCTGAGTCATGTGCTCATGTCTGGAATCAGGAGCTGAGTCCGCACTTCCACAAGCATATGTATTAAGGGTGGGGTGATCTGCCAGAAGGAAATCGGGGTGCTATTAGCAGAAACAGGACAAATGAATTCTGGGTGGTGAAAACATACCTGCTGCTATTCACTATACCTCAAGAGAAAACGGACAGAAATTGGAGTGGGAGAGCCCCCTCCCCCATAATGTTTTTCCTCTCCCACTTCTAGCCTGAGACAGAGATGCAGCGGTGAAGAGAAGGCACCCCCCAGATGCTCAGGGAGGGTTTGTTGAAGGGTTGAATGAATGAATGAGCGAGCGAGTTCACTTATCCCAAAGGCCGTGCAATTTACGTGCCACGATGGGGATTTGAGAATTTCTGAGGGATGCACAGGGTGCTCTGTCAGTTGGGAGGAATGGGCTTGGGAAGTGCGCCTCTGTGCTGAGGGAGGGCAGTTCTGGGACGGGTAGAGGTGGCATGGGGGCCGGTGATGGGGACAGGGTCTGGAGAGAGACATTGCAGGGCAAGCGGAGGAGGCAGTTTTTACAGGGTCGCCAGGGAGTGTCCCGGGTGCGGCCTGCCTTTTTGACTGTGGGTTTGTCAGAGGACTGAGCCCCATTTTAGTGTGAGTCCTCTTGTTAACTACATGGCCGCTGGAATTCACCGCTCCTCCCCCAGTCTTGAGTCTCGGTTTCTCCATCTGTAAAATGGAAGAGCTGCCCCATGCCCTGCAGGGTGTTGTGACGGTTGAGTGTGACAGCGAAGTAGCTCTCCAGTGCCCCGGGAGCGAAGGGTCCTGCACGGTCTCATGTTCAGCCACACGGGCTGTCTCTTAGTCACTGCTCGAGTTTCTGTTTTGTATTTTGCGGTGTGTTTTGTTTAATTTCCGCTGCGTCTTTCCATTTGTCACTTGGGGGGTTCGTCAGACTCGGCTGTGATCACGAGAGCCGTGATATGTGGCTTTGTGCTATTTCTTTTACGTCAGTGGCCTTTCTTACGGTTCTGTCACTTTCAGAAAATGAAATGAAAACACAAAGCAGTCCCCTCCGCCTGGGTTTTGGCGCCTCTCCAAGGTCCCTATCTCTTTTGGAGGAAATGAGTTTTCCGAGTCCTGCACTCAGATCTCTCTGGGGGCACCTGGGGCCGTGTGTGCTAAGTGGGGCTTGTAGACCTGAAGATGCTAAGCAAGACCTGGCGTGGAGCCAGAATCCCAAGGGGGTGGGTCCTCAGTCCCTCCCACCTCTCTGTCTGTGCTCTCCCTGACCACCGAGAGTGTTTGTGTCCTCGTAACTCTCATGCCCCTGCAGGACGTCATCACCGACCGAAGCCTGGGATCACCCACTCACCTGAATGGGCTTCCTCAAGGAATGACAGTTCTGTGCGTCCCGTCCATAGGGGATGTTTTCCCAAAGTGGGCTCTGCAGACCATGGTTCCGTGGCATGCTCCGTCGTACAGCGGCTCTAGGGTCAAACAGATTTGGCATCCTGCTTAGGATGGTCTCTTTTGCATATTTTGTAAATTCTTAATGTTATTAAGGGCTCTGAGAATTCTGGCTTTTATCTAAGGGCCCGTTATTTCTTCAGAAAGTTTTTTTTCTTTCCCCGTTCTCATTTCCTTTTCCTCCTGGGATTCTTATTACACACAGGACATTGTCCCACAAGTCTTTGGGAGGGGCACTCCTTGATGTCATCCCACAGGTTCCTCTTTTGTTTTCCCCCTGTTCCTCGGATTGGAGAGTTTCTGTTGATCTAATTTCAAGTTCATTGACTCTTTCTCTAGTAACATTTGATTTGCTGTAAGCCCATACAGTTACTGTATCGCAGTTTTTAATTTTAGAGTTTCCACTTGGTTCTTTGAGACAGGCTTTGTTTCTGCTGAGACTCTTCAAGTATTCACTCATTTGGACCATTTTTGCTTCAGTGAACATCAGAGCTGTTTTAAAGTCCCGTCTGCTAAATGGCACATCTGCGCCAAGTCGGACCTGGGATTCAGTGGATTTTTTCTCGACTTGTAGGTCATATTTTCTGTTTTGAATTTTTTACTGAACAAAGTAGATAAAGACTATTGATTTTTTTTTAATTGGAAGTGGCTCAATTAATAGCTGATCCTTCTGAACTTGCGTTGGTTAGGTTTCATGCTCTGTCACGGTTGAGCTGTGAAGGATATAAGCTTTTTCTCGCGACCTGTGATTTCAGAGGGCCCGATCTCTGCACTCTGTCTGTGTGGTCCATCTTATCGTAGCTTAACCTCAGGATCTGTCGGGGCGTGTCCAGGAGAGGCTGCAGAGTGGGGTGTGGCCTTGAACCTAAATCAGGGCCCTTTTGCGAGCTCCGCTTGGTGCCTAGGGTGTTCACACGGTTGGTGGGGTCTTTACCCCTCTCTTATGGGCCAGACTTTTTAACTCTGGGCCCTGTTCCGGTCCTGGTATCTCTGTGTTGCTCTCTGGGGCTCCTGGTGGTACATATGCCAGCGGTTTTCAACTAGTGCGATGCAAGAATTTTTCAAACATGCACTGCCCGACTGTTCAGCCAAGGGCACTGACTTCTTTTCCCTTAGAGGGCCAAACAGAAGAATGACAACAGCCAAACAACAATAACCACCCAGAGCGAATGACTCAAAATTATAGCTATTTTTTTGTCAGATAGGCAAAAAATACATTTTCTGGCATGCCGCAGAATGCGCATGGTTAGTGTCTGCGCTGTGAGAGGGACGGGTTGAAACCGCTGACCTGCATGGCTTTCTCCCGTCACGGTGCCCACTCCACAGATGCCGGCCACGCTGCCTCTTCAGCCCAGGGACTTCCCCGCGTCTCCTTCAGCTCCGCTCACGGCCCGGCAGCTCCCCCGAAGTGCTGGGCAGGCATGAGGCTCACCGGGGCACTCCCCTCCCCGTGGGAAGGCCAGCCTGCCTCGCCTCCTGTCGCTGTGGGGGGATGGCCTTGGCAGAGACCAGCTTCACCGATACTCAGACCCGTCCAGTGTGAACCAGCGGGCAGAGATGGAAAACCGCCACACCACCCGCTACCCGGAGCCAGGACCGGGAGACAGAAGGTGCTTTGACTGAGTTCTGCAAGGTCTTTTAGGACGAATTCCATCACCAGTGGGCTGTGTGCGTGGCTCCCATCTTGGACTCAGGGGACCTTCTGAGCCCTGGATCCAGGCTTCCAGAGGGCACAGCAGCTGAGCCTCTCACCAACTGAACGCGTCTGATACGTGACGGGAAGCGGGAACGGCGATTGTTGGGCACGATCCGTGCACGTGCCAAGCAGAGCGATCGGTGACGTGCCTTTTGTAGGCAAATATTCCTGCCCCCCAAAGCCATTCCCTCACCTTGGTGCCTCATTAGGTTCAGCCCCTCAGTAGCACCGGCCCAAATTCTGCCTCCTGAGCTCAGCAACGGTGTGTGTTTCAGGCCTGGCCCAGCTACCTGGAGCGTGTGCTGCCCTGCACTCCACGGGGAAGCCTGTATCTGCATGTGCACACCGGGAGCCCCCCTCCTCTGTCTCCCCTGTGGCTGCCTGACGCAGAGCCTTAGTGCTTGGGGGACCTGGGGGAGCCGGGGGTGATGGGGGGCGATGGGGGGCGATGGGCCGGACACCGGAGAATCAGGCTCATGCCAGCCCTTCCGAAGGTGCCCTTCGGCAGTCACATCCCCTCTCAGCCAGGTTGGCACAGCCGCATACCCTGCCTGCAGTTGTGTCATGTGTGTGAGCAGCAGCACGTCACCGAGGCTTTGTGGTGACTTGCTTTGCAGCAACGTTGTGGCACATAGGTGACTGATAGCCCGGTAATCCTCTTATTAATATTAATTCGTTCAGCAAATGTTTATTGAGCCTTCATGCGCAGCAGCCCTTGGGTCCCCCAGCCAGTGAAGGGACCCCACGGGCTGAGACACTGGGCACTGGTGCCCAGTTGCCGTACCGCGCTCCGAGGGGTGTGTTGGAGTTCGGGATTATTGGTAGTCTTGCGTTTGTTTTTACATGCGTGGCACGGGGAGAGGGGGTGTTGGTGCAGATGGGTCCCTGAGCACCTACTCAGCTCTGGGGATGAGCTCTGGACGAAGGGCCCTGATCTGTCCAGTGGGGGGGCCAGGCCCCGAGCTAGGGAACTCCACTGGGCCCTGCCTGCTCCACTCCCACCCCAGGCAGAGCGGCCTGAGTGACACTTGTGTCTGACTGTAACTTAGAGGAAATGTATGGGAGAATAAAGTTAAGTTCCAAATATGCAACCCAGAGATGTCTTGTAGGAGTCTGGGAGCAGGAGCGATCAGTGGTTCTTAGGAAAAGCCTCTGTGAAGAAGGCAGCGTTGACTCGCTCACCATGATGCTCTGGGCTACAGCTGTGTACTGTAGTGAGTCGCGGTTCCCATCATCGCAGGGGTATTCATTCTGCAACTGGTGCTGTCGTTTCGTGGGCTCCTACCCTGTGCCAGCCATGCGCTGAGCACTTTACATTTTCTGGTTTAATTCCTGCAGCGGCCCTCGCAGTGATTGGCAGGTGAGCTTCATAGCCCTGCTGATGGAGCTTCACCTACAAAACACCGAAGCCGGAAAGGTTAGATGACTTATCCAAGGTCACATTGTTAACACGTGGCAAATTAAGATCCTGTCCACAATTAAGATCCCGCCTCCAGACCGTGACACAGCTGCCTCAGATGGGCTTGGTCCTTGATGTAATCCTGTGGGAAAGACAGTTACCACGTGATCTTTTAATCCTCACTTTGTGACCAGGAAGCCATGTTCCCAGGAAAGCGACGTGACCCCCCGGCCAGTTAACAGTTAGCAGGACAGCCAGGTCAGCCCAATAACCTGAGTCTGTCTCATTTTAGTTCAGTTTTTAAAGTTGAAGGGACAGAGCATGAACTCGGGAAAATGCACTCGGCTCCCTCGGCGACCTGGGGCCAGAGGAGAGACCGCTGCCGGTGAGGAGCGGGCCCGCGCCTGGGCCGGGGACAGCTGGGCCTGGTGTCTCTTTCCAGTGGAGCGTACGAGAGCAGAGCCGGGAAGGCACGCGTTTCCTGCTGTGGGAGAGTCGGGCAAAGGGCAACAAGAGCGGCCGTGCGCACCGGGCTTCGGCCTTGGAGAGAGCCCGTGTGGACGCCCGCCCTGCCGCTGCGGGCCTTTGGAAGCCGCTTGCTCTTGGCTCACTGCGAAGGGCTCTGCCACCGGCTGCCCCCACTAGTGGCCCGTTTCTCCCTCAGGTGAATCCAGCGCCTTCCCGCGCCTTCATCCCCTGCTCCCCAGACCTGCCCCAGGACAGACACCTCCACAGGGCGCGTCCTCTGCCCAGGGAAGGGCCCTTGACGCACCGCTAGAGAGCAGAGATAAGTAAAGCTGATTTTTTTCCAGTGCACTTTTTCTAGATAAACAGAAGCTGAACTTGTCTACAAAGGTGTTCTTATTTAATTGGAAAGTAAAAGAGATTTTCAAGGTTATCTACTCCAATATCCTTTCAGCGGGCACTTCTTTCGCGTGTTTTCCATTAATTTATTCAGCCTGTGTGTGTGCGTGTGTGTGTGCGTGTGCATGTGTGTGTACATGTGTGTGGTTTGATAGGTAGGTAGATGCACTGATCCCTGGAAGGCGCGATAGCAGGCGCCCGGCATGACCCGCCGTGACAGACAAGCTTGGTTCGTGCTCATGTAACCGGTACAGTAAGGGCATCAGACAGTAAAGAAACCATAGCAAAAGTAAGTCAAGAGTGTGCCGTCTGCTGTCAAACACAAAAAGGAGCTAGGGGAACGTGAGACGGGTCACGCACACCTGGCGAGGGCGACGGCTCTTCAGGCTGAGGTAAGAAGCACAGGTAGGCGGTCACTCGGACAAGAACGGTCAGGGGAAAGGGAAAATTCAGGTGAAGGGACCCACGTGGAAGACGGTTGTCAGGTGGGGAGAAGTGGCGTTTTCCACGGTAGAGAAACGGGCAGCCCATGTGGCTGGAGTGCAGCAAGGAGAACGGCAGGGGGAGCGGCAGGGTGGGGTGTCGTGGTGGGGCTGGCAGGGGAGCCGTCGTAGGAAGGAAGCTGTGAGTCCCAGAGTGTCGGTGATGAAGTTCGCAAGGCCAGCACACAGCCCTGGGCGGCACATAGGCCTCCGTGCGAGTGAGTGGTCAGTGGTGCTCGCGAGAAAGTCCGAGGTCAGTGGAGAGCGTTAGTCCTGGGGCTTGGCCCTGTCCTGAAGATAGGATAACATGTTACTAACCGTGTGACTTAGAGAAAGCCCTCTTCCTCTGGTCCTCGACTCCCTTACCACCAGTCCCAGTGAAGACTGCCATCATTGTTGCATAAGCAGGTAACGCCCACCCTGCCCGCTGGTGGGGAAGGGGCCAGGCCTCCCAGAGAACGGGCAAAGTAGAGTTAGGCTGTGGTCCTGCCGCCCCAGGGGAGGCCGCGTGCTACAGGAGCTGAGCAGGAGGTGGCCGGGCCAGCTGGGGCGGCAGGGATGCGGCACTCAAGCTGGGTGGGCGAGGGCTAAGTTGGAGAGGGGCTGAATGAAGGAGGCGGGCATGGGAGCCTCCTGGGCCCAGGGCCCAGCAGGAGCCAAGGCCAGGAGCTGGGTGTGCGCAGGAAGGGTGGGAGGTCAGGCTGGCCCCTGCGGAGGCCTGGACAGTCCCCGCCTGCCTCTGCCCTGAGGAAGGCGTTCCTGTTGGCTCCCTGTCCGAGCACTGGAGAAGGGCTGAGGCAAACAAGCACGAGCGCTCGCTCTCTTAATTAAAAAGCAACGTTCCCGGAAGCAGAGGCTCCCCATCCCTCCAGCTGCTCTTCTTGGCTCCTGGGGGCTCTGCTGTGCACAGTGAGTGGCGGGGGTCAGGGCTCACGTGCTTTTCCACGCTCCACGCCCGGTCCCACCCGGCTCCCGACCTTGGGGCGGCAGTGCCCACAGCTCGAGTGATGGGCGTGCATCCTGTCGTGCCCCCTTTCGGCCTGAAACACAACCCCTCGGCCCCCGGAGGGCTCCGACCCACCTCCCGGCTGTGGCAGCTGAGAAGCAGCCTGTGGGAGCGCCGGGAACCTGCGCCCAGTGGCCCCCTGTTGGGTTCCTCCCTTTTCTAGGGCTGGCGGTTTTCGCACTTTCCTGAGAGACGGCAGAGTGTAGCTGTCGGAGCCTAGTCCTGGAAGACTGGCTGCCTGGGTTCAAATCCCAGCTTGGTCACCTACTTGCTTTGTGACCTGGAGGAAGCTGCTAACCCAATTGTGCCTGTTTCCTGATATATAAAACCGGGGGCTATAACACCCGTTTTTCTCCTCAGATGGTTGTAAAGATGAAAATACTTAATCGCGTCAAGTCCTTACAGAGGAGGCACTTCATGTGCCGTGCCAGCCAGCGCACTCTTTCTGCCAGGTAGGACCAGCCGCTCTTCCGTTGGGGAAGAGGTTTAAGTATAAACAAACAAACAAGCTCCTTCTTGTCCCTTCTACATTAAACAATAAAAAGGAAATCAGGTTGGATTTTTCAGAAAGAATTTAGTAGAGACAAGGGCAGCGGAGTGGGACGAAAGGTTGACCAAAACCCCGGTCCAGTTCACCAAGGTCAGGCTCCTTCGTGCCGGATCGTGGGCGGTCCACTCAGAGACCCCTCCCTCCCTCCTCTGCTGTCTCATGAATCCCAGCCTCTCACCCTGTCCTCCTGACAGACAAAGTGTCTGTGCTGTTTGTCTTGGTTCCTGGCTTTGATATTCTGTGGTCTCCAAGTGAAATACTAGCTCCCAAATAACCTCTCTTAAGGACTTCGTAGCAAAGGCAAAAACAACTACTTACACAGGGAACTTTGTGAATGTCTCTCTCTCCCTCTCTCTCCCTCCTCCGGCCCTCCCTCTCCTCACCATCTAGTTACCTGCCTTTTTGGCTGTGTTTTTCCAGACCTTCTCATTAACAAACTGCCCTCCCCTCAGGTTCTCGTGCTCAGGTAAAGAAAACGCACACTGTGCAATGCGCCCTGACAGTTGCTTTGTTAGAAGGTCCGGAGACAGTCGAGGCCTGTAACACGAGGGGTTTCGCCAGAGCTCAGGAGAACAGACAGAAGCCTGCCACAGAGCACGAGGTTGTGTTAGGTTCTTGTCGTTTCGGGACTCGAGGTCTGCCCCAATTACTTCACTTGCTTGTTAGTCCCTGGGATGGGGAGAATGATTCAAAGTTGCAGGAGGGTAAAGGCTGCAAGAGGCTGTGCACAGTTGCCAAGAAAAAGAAGCCTTTGGAAGATATCAAATATAGAAAATGTTCTTCATGTTCCTCCAGAGTTGTTTGAACAAAGATTCAAAATTGTAAGCAAAATGAAAATGAATCAAGGGAAACTTTAAAAATAGACTCTGACATTTTAAAACAATATTCTAGGTAGATCCAGCAGCTTAGGTAAAGGGAACCTTGCCTTCTTTCTGTACGTGGCCTTAGACACGACTTGGGGGGAAATACACCAGCCACAGTTAACCCGAGACTGGCCATTAACTCTCCACTCTAAGCACAGTGCCACCCTGCTGCCTCCCCTGCCCTGCCGTAGGTGGACGGGTCAGCCGAACGTGACCCTCAAGGGAAGACGGAGTGGGTTTCAGGACCTGGAAGAGCGTAGGGGTGGCGGTGCCCGGAGGGACAGGCGCCGGTGGAGGTGCGGCTGGAGGGCACAGGGCAGGCTTGCAAGGTTGTGTACGGCCATCCGCTCGTGTGCGCCCGAGCTTGTACTGGGCTCCTGTGTGGGACGGCAGGGTCTCCGTCTCCCCAAGTCCGGGTCCGTCTGCAGGCGCTAGATGTCTGCGGGGAGGAGGAGGGCGGAGGGAAGGACATATCACTAAACCAGACCAGGTTTGGGCCAAACAGATTGAAAAGTGGAGTCTCCGTTGGGAAGATTGAAATGTCAGTCTAAGAACAAGGTGACCTAGAATGAAGCCTTCGAAGAGGAGAAAATGAAAGGCATCCAGCTGCATCTTTCCAGGCCAGTGTGCCTGAGGGTAGAAAGAGGCCGGGGCCGCCTGGCCAGTCTGCTGAAGACATGTCACTGGCTGCGTCTTCTTTCTGCAGAGACCTCCGTCTTCTCTTCACATTGCAGGCGTCTCCTGGTCACTGGACCCTCAGCGGCCAGGCAGGACCGCTCGGCGCTGACAGCTCCTGGCCGGTGTGTCACAGGCCGCCTCTGCCCCTGATTCCCGGCCTTGTGCCTTCAGGGTGCGGCCCCAGCTGCACTCCGCCCTTGAATGCGTTCGCCCAGCTTTTATCGAGAAAGGAGCCCTCTGCCCATGTCAGAGGGGGACTCAACAAACACCGGGCGGGTGCCACCGAGCTCCCTGCTAGAGGCTGCATCCGGCCCTTGGTGCCGGGGCCCTTTCCAGGGCCTGACTCTGACTGTCTTGTGGGGCCCCGTTTGCAAAACATTCCTACGGGCCTGGCTGCCGCGGTGTGGGGCTGTCCCCTTAGATGAGGTAGTGGGATCAGCGTGTGAAATCTAGGGATGGGTCTTCAGTGACGAGGGCAGAATTCAAAAGCTGTTGTGCACAAGACCTTGAAAAGTGCAGTGGTTTTCATCAGCTCTAAGGGAGACCATGTCGTAGAGGGACCGGAGTGCGAGCTGTGGAGGCAGATTGCCTGGACTCACGTTCCGGCTTCGTCATTCACCAGCGGGATGACTAGTCTCTCTAAGTCTCTCGTCCCCCTTCTGTAAAGCGGGAGTGACCGTCGTGTGTGCCTGCACTGCTGTGGGGAGGGCCTGCGGGGCTGACGCTGTGGAGCGCTGAGCACGGGGCCCGCCATACCCAGAGCACTCAGTCTGCGTTGGTTCCCACTGTCACTGTTGTGGGTGAGCCCTGGCCCGCTTGGCCCGCAGGATGGACATGACGCTCCCCTCTGGAGCCCGGTCCCACGGAACTCGGCGCGGTCAGGGTGTGTAGTGCCGGCGGCCAGGCCAGAGGCCTCGGCCTCTGCTCCCCGCTGCGCGCTCCGGGGCCTTCTCGGGGCCCGTGCTCCTGGGCTCATCAGTGTAGCCTCTGGAACTGGGGCCAAAGCCAAGAAGGCCACAGTGAGTCACGAGAACCCGACTAATGCGAAGGAAAGGTTTCTCTGATTCTATGACAGAAGTGACATTTATGTGACGTCCTGACATCCAGCCAGTTACGTCTTCATGTGGGAACCCTGACTGACAGAGTAGGCAATACCCTGCAGCTTTCCACGCCGAAAACACAATCCTGGTCTTGGAAGATGGTTTCGTCCCATGTCCTATACAAGCTCAAGGCCTGAAGGCGAAGCTGCCTGACTGACGGGCTCTGACGCACCCCGAGGGACAGGCTGGGGACGGGCTTGTCAAGACGTCACGTGACCCTTTCCCAGGTAGTCAGCACTCCTCCTTGGATCCTGTCAGCCCAGCAGAAATGGGGGCTTGGGGTCACGGGATGCCAGGTTCCCTACGGAATTGGCCGCTTCTGCTCTGCGCTTTGGTTTGATGCCTTTAACACATCGGGTTTGGCAAGTGAGGACTGGCCCCAGGTCGCGCCTTGGGCCCACCGTACACCTGCGATGAGGATGTAGGTGCCCCCGCGCTGGCCCTTCTTACTGAGGACCTGGAGGACGTGCCTCTGTGTCTCGGTGCCAAGGGTGACTGGACCTCAGGCGTGACCTGCTTTTCCTGTGCGGTGTACTTGCCGGGGACCTTCTGAGGACCGGGAGTTAGGTGTGGTCGTGTACGGGCAGCAGTGCGTGGAAGACAGTCTTCGGCCTCTGTGAAGCTTCCGGTCGGTGGTGAATACAGACACCAAGCACTTAATTACAGCTGTTACGACAGTTCAGAGCGTGACACGTCGCTTCATCTCCCAGAGAGCTCAGAGGCAGGGTTTTGGCAGATGTGTAAGTCATTAGTGTCTGCGTGTGTAAGGATGGTCACGGCTCCGTCTCACACGCCCACCCTGCTTTTACTTTCTTCTTTCGTGTTCATTCATAAAGTAAGCTGTCTCGTAAGCTGTCGTAAGTCTTGCCTGGGGCGAAGCAAGCTACGTGTTTAAAAGTAAGTACGTAGAAACTCCGTGAAGGCCATTCAGTGCAAGCGGCTCCGGTTTTGCCAGGCTTTGTCCCATCGGAGGAATAAGTGGGGGTGGGATGCAGATGGGGCGATGCTGATGCTCTGGCCAGCACCACGGGGCCGTGGCTGAATACCAAGTGGGGAGGGAGGGAGCGTGCCGCCCCTCTTTATTGGCGATCACTCAGAGCCGGGCACACGCTTGGTGTGTGATAGCTGCCCCATTGATATTTGTCGAATATTTAATGCAACAAGAATGTTACTCAGGACACTGGGATTTATTAGGCGCTTCCTCAGCCCCCTCTCCTGTGATCCCAACAGTCACCCTGTGAGGTCCGTGTCAGGGTGACGCTAGCTGCTGTGACGTACAGACCCCAAGACGTACAGTGGCTCAGAGTCCGTGGAAGCTTACTCCCAGGGTGTGCAAGTACCGGTGCCCTGTGGATGTTCCTGGGTGGCTTTGCTTCATGGGTGACTCAGGGCCCGGGCTTCCCTTCTCCTAGGGTCTCACGGTTGTCTGCACCAAACTTGTGGCAAGGGGCACCAGCGGCGGCATGGCCACTCCAGAGCTTTGGCTGGGACAGGAACACATTGCTTCTGCTCCCGCCCTCAGTGAGAATTAGTCTCATGGTTACACCTAAGTGCACAGGGGCTGGACAAGGGCGGGCCGAGGAGCCGCTGACACCCCGTGACAACTCTGCGGCAGAGGGGGAGTAAGCGTCAGCGCAAAGCGAGTTGAAGTTCCCATT
>PVJD01016474.1:0-20858 GCA_004026545.1 Mormoops blainvillei
CCATTTCTGGGTATTTATCCAAAAAAGTGAAAGCATTAACTCAGAAAGATATCTGCACCCCCACGTTTATTGCAGCATTATTTACAATGGCCAAGAGATGGAAACAACCTAAGCGTTCACTGATGGATGAATGTATAAAGACAGTTATATATGGCACAGGCTGGTGTGACTCAGTGGATTGAGCGCCGGCCTGAGAAACAGGGGCTCGCCGGTTCGATTCCCAGTCAAGGCATATGCCTAGGTTGCAGGCCATGTCCCCTGTAGGGGGTGGGGCATGCAAGAGGCAACCACATGTTGATGTTCCTCTCACTGTGGGATCTAAAACAAAACAAAACCAGAGCTCACAGATACAGAAAACAGGGGCAACAGAAAATGGGGGCATGGGCAAAACGGGTGAAAGTGGGGGTGTAATGTACAGCATGGCTCCTACAGTTAATAATACTGTATTGGGTATCCAAAGGTTGCTAAGGATAGTGAAAGTTGTTCTCATCATAAGACCAAAAAAAGTAACTAAAATGAGGTGACAGATGTTAATTAGACTTACGGTGGTGATCATTTTGCTACACGTATCAAATATTATATTGTACACCTGAAACTAATATAATGTTATATGTCAATTGTATCTCAATGAAAGAAAGAAGTAGGTGTAACAATAGTACTACTTCATAGAAGAAAAAAACAATTATGCTGAGCACAGTCCATACCCGCAAGAACTCAACGCTATTTAACTACTATAAGGATAACGATCGTCAGCTGCTCTTTATTTCAGAGACTGTGATGTTTGCTATACTGCATCGATGAGGTTTGTTTGGGCAGAAGCACTATTACTGGTCTCTGCGCTGATTCCAGGAGCGGACGAGAAACCTGGACCCTCTCCGAGGGCCCAGGCTCCAGGCGCGGCCGCCTCACCTGCGCTGGCCTCCCTGGGACCTGCTCCTCGCTCCCCAAGCCCACTCTCTTGCCAGGTCCCTCGTCCCCGCCGGCGCGGTGTCTCAGACGCCAACCCCGTTCGCCGCCGCGCGCCCTGGGCCTCGGACTCTGCACGTCCCACCATCCAGACCTGAGTCCCCTGCCTGGTGACCACCCCGGGAGCACAGAGGGGACGCAGTTCCTACGTAGATACGACGGAGACAAAGGCAAGAAAAGTTACACCATGGCGCTAAGTAACATAGTACCCACTGACAGCCTCGAGCAAGGCCACTTTTGAGCTGGCTTTGAAGCTTAGATGAGAACGATGAGTAGGTAGGGTGCTAACGAGGTCCCCGGCGGGCCCCTCCCACAGTCCCGCTTCCAACTGTTTGGGCCCCGAAATCGCTCTCATTCCCACTGTACCAAGGAGGAGAGTGAGACCCAGAGAGACAAAATGCTTGCGTGCAGTAAGGAGCGGCGGCCTGGGAACACACACAGTCCCGCAGCCGGCCCGGCGCCCCGCCGCCCCAGCCCGCCGCCTGGCGGTGGGGATGCGCCACCGAGGGGTGTGTCCGCGGAACAGGGCAACAGGTTTGGACAGAAACAGAGCGACCTGTCCAGAGGTGGAGGGAACACGATTTTAAAAAGGTGGAAAAGCTCCTGCCTGGGTCAGGTTACTCAAACTGGCACCCAGAAAGCGCGCCCGGTTCGGGTTGGGGCTGTGCGGCCGCCTCACCTGCCTCGGGAAGGCGCGGCAGAACGGATCCCCCGCCAGGGACGAGGACGCCCGCGAGCCGAGCGCGGAGGCCGGCTGTGCGCTGCGGTTTGTGGCTCCGGGCTCGGCGCGCGCCAGCTCGGCCACCCGGCGCCGCAGCTGCGAGGCAGGTTCCAGATGGAGCCTGAGAAACTTCTAAATGCCGGGACCTCGATCTTTCCGGGGCTGGAGGGGAGGGGCTCGGGGGAGTCCTTCAGGTTTCTTGCCTGTGAGTAACAGGGGCGCCTTCCAAGCCTCAGCCTCCCCAAGAGGAAGCTAACTTGGCAGGAACACCAGGAAAAGGGTTCGACCTTTTTTTTTTTTCCTTCAAGCTGGAAAGCAAGGCTCAGAAACACACAGTTCAGCTTCGCAGAAGGCCCGTGACACGCTCGTTGCTTCAAGTCCCTTTTCAGGTTCCTTTTCTTGTGTATATGGGGTTACTCACACCCTATGGGAACTTGTTTGTTTTGCTTCTGTTATTCTAACTACCTGAGCAGTGGCAGCAAAGGAATGAGATTTCTTATTATTGCCCACACACAGGCAGACAGATTTGTAACACTATCTAGTGCGAATGTTGTACAACAAAGGCAAAGCAGGCACTGGCTCAATGTCACACCTGTGATTTTCAGTTTCCTTGGCTCTTATTCCCATATAGCTCATCCGCAGGTGTGAGCACGGTTATTTTTGTTTCCCCAATGACCTTTACATGTTAAGAATTTTTCTTTGTACCACCCAGTCTTAATAATTCTCTATTTTAAATCTGCATACATCCTCTCTCAAGTAGATGTATAAAAAATACACTTAAAACGTTTCCGATTGTTGGATGTGATCTGGGCGCATAAGGGTCTCTGTGGCTGGGGGAAGGGGTCTCTGGATGTCACAGGGGAACAGAGAAGAGGGTGGGGGAAAGGATGGAGGAAGCTACACGCTTGTCCCGTCTGTGCAGTGAGCCACCTGTATTCCTCAGGTTTAGGGTTCATGGTCAGGCTTAGGGTTTATTAACACCTCGACACTGTGCACTGAATGTCTGTACATCTAAGAACGTGTGCAATTTTGTAGACATAGATGTATCCCTTTCATCAGAGTCCCAAACGTTGTCGCAATTCTTAAAAGATTTTAAGAAGTACTGGTTTCGAGAGGAAAACCATAAAGGGCCAAACTCCTGTGGTCACAAAGCTTCTGCCCCCACCCCCGAGGATGCACGGACAGGGGGGCATTTAGGGATGACACACTGCTGTGCGCCACGACCCATGGACTTACACCCCTCCATAACCACAGCACATCTAAGAAACGGAAAAGTGCTGGGTGGACTTCAGGGAAGAAAAGCTTCCTTCCCACTGAAGGGAAAAGAGAAAGATGGGAGGCAGGCTTGCTGGGAGAGAGGAGCTCTCAAAGCAGCTTTTGGGTGTGGTTCACGTTGTAAGGCTGGAGGTTAGGCCACATGACAGTGGAATGTGGAATAAAGAGGGAGAGGGATGTCCTGGGGATTTTAAGACATATCACTTCAAAACAAAACCTGATGTATCTATCAGCTGTGCTTTGTCATCACCTCCTGGGTGACTCAAGTGGCCAAACGTAAGATGACTCTTCCCATCTCCCTGGTCCAGCCAATGCCCTGGTGGCTCAGATGTTTTGCCCCATGTCCCCGACCCCAGGCGCAGCTTTGCACCCTTTCCAGCAGCTGGGCATGTGGCACCTCCTCCCTATACCCCTGAGGCTGGTTCCCAGCCACAACCCTTTCTTTCTCAAGGACACAGATCTGAGGACTTACTCACCTGAATGAACCTGCTCTGGATCCAAGCCTTGAGCCTTGACCAGCGAGGCCCTGAACACGGCTGACCACCCAGAGTCGGTGAGTTCGGCGTCCAGTTAAGCTCCTACAGTAAGACTGGGTGTTCTCAATCTTCTTAACATCTGCCAGGCACTTACCAGAACCTAACAGGACCATGACAGATGTTCGGGCAATGACTAAAATAATAAAGCGCCTCATTCCCACGGTTTGTTTTTTTAATTTCTACATTTTCACTCATTGATAAAATTATACAAGAACACAAGTAGAAGTTTATAAAAAAAACTCTGTGTGTGGAGGTGCAATTTGTGTGCCATAAAGTTCAATGATTTTTAGTAACTTTGCAGAGTTGCGCAACCATCACCACAACCTATCAGTTTCGGGACATTGTTGTCACCTCCCCAAAAGGCCTCATGTCAGTCGATTTTTAAGAGGAAGAGACCTACTTGGCATTCTCTCCCCATAGCACAACCATTGCCATTTTTTTCACGTTCCTTTGTGTCCCTCGCCCAAAGGTAACATTGTGTCATTGCTGTGATGTACAGAGTGATGTTCTCCTGTGCATTTTAGAAGAGGTGTTTGTCCACGTTCCAGGCTCGGAGATGTAATGGGAGAAATCTTATCCCATAAATGCTCAGACTTTGTGTCAGGCTCCTCTGAAATCAGTATTTCCCTCCCCGCCCTGCCAATAGGCAAGCCTGCGTCGGCGGGGGGGACAGGAGAGAACGCACAGGGCCATAACCTTTCTTAGGTCTCGCTGGAGAGCACAGGTCATGGGCAAGGGTGGGGACGGCCTGTAAACATGAGCTTGCGGAAGACGGAATCAGAGAAATTAGGGAATTTAAACTTCCTCGAAGGCACTGGGGTATGGGTGGGTTTCCAGCATATTCTGAAGATGAGCACAGGTTAGCACATGGAAAGCTACCACCTCTGTGACCCCTATAACCCAGTGGCCTGTCTTCCCAACTACGAAGTAGGCCAGTTGTCACCTCTGCCCTCCCACCTGCTCGCAGACCTTCCCCGGCTCAGCCGCGCTCCTCTCCCGTCTCCTGGATGCGGCCTCGGGGCCCGGATCACGGCATCCGCGAAGCTCCTATCTGAAGCCATATACAGGGTCTGGCACAAATAACGCCCCCCCCCCTTTTTTTTTTTTTATTACATAAAGTCCTTTTATTACAAAATCATAAGCATGTAATCCTGTAACATAACAACATCACACTCAAGCACACCGTATGACATTTCAAGTAAAAATGTTCAAATTGCCGTCCATCTCGTGAGAGACATTCACGTACCCGACCAACCACTCAACGGCGTTACTCCTGCTGGACCCCGTACATTCTCGCTCTCAGCCCTTTGAAACTCGCCGCATGGGTTTTGTGAAATCCAAGTCTCACTTTAATGGTTATTTATGCAATATTTTCTTTAAATAAATGAACTGAACGCATGTTTCCTCTGTCCTTGAAAACTTCAGTTCACTTTAATGTTTTGTATTTTAAAACACGAATGTTCTAAAACAGGAAAACTAAGATTTGACGGGCAAAGATCGGAACCACGTATTGGTCCTTTTCTAATCCTTCTCATTCCTTTCCTTCCCAGTAATGTGGGATTTCGTACCTGGAACTTGGTCAGGGGCCTTATAGCTGATCACCGAGTGGGCTTTGACCTCTAACAACAAAACCATTGATAAAAGACTATTTTCAACATTTTATGGGAACGTCTACAAAGCAGCAGTCTTCATAAAGGTGAAGGATATGGTCATTTAAATTCGGCCCGCCTATTTGACTGATTATAACTGTTAGGGATTACTAAGAGTAGAAATCCCTATGACTAAGAGCGCTGCTGAGCCCGGGAGGGTCTGCGAGCAGGTGGGAGGGCAGACGTGACAACTAGCTTACTTCGTAGTTGGGAAGACAGGCCACTGCGTTATAGGGGTCGCAGAGGTGGAAGCTTTCCATGTGCTAACCTGTGCTCATCTTCAGAATATGCTGGAAACCCACCCATACCCCAGTGCCTTCGAGGAAGTTTAAATTCCCTAATTTCTCTGATTCCTTCTTCCACAAGCTCAAGAGTAGAAAATCTGAACAATAACAAGTACGAGTGAACACTAATGTATTCTTGGCTGGGAAGCTCTCCGGCCAAGCTCACCTACCAAAGTGGATGGAAAGGGAATCTTCTGTGCATTACTGCCACCTGCTGCTTTGAATCAGGAAGGCACTTTGTAAATCATAAACAGGAAGACAAAAAAAAAAAAATCGAAGCTCATTTTGTTGACACTGTCTTACATTTTTTTGCTAAACATTTGGCCCAAGTACATTCGTTACTTTTTTTTTTTCTGAGACCCCTGAATGTCTCACCATATTTGTAAGCAACAAGAGGCTTCCATCTGGTAATTTGTTTCTATTTCCCATCATGCAACTACATTTGTTTTGAATATCAGTTTGTGTTGACCTCTTAAAATCCAAGTAAAACCATCAGGAAATTGTTGCTTTTTGTAGTATTATATTACGTGGTTTATATAAGGTTTATATAACATTAAATATTTGTTTCGAAGTCTTGAAATAACTCATCCTAAGTAACTTAGAGTAGCAACTTAAGGAATTTATATGGAGAAAGGGAAAAACGCTTCCCTGGCTGGTCCGATGGTAGTGGATTATCACAGTTCAACTAAAGTTAGTGTCACTAAAGTTGGTGTATCAACCCCCCACTACTCAATTTGACTGGCTATTTTGCTACTTTGTATCCAATTAAAAAGGTAATTTTGTGAAATACTCACTTTGCAGGGGAAACATCCTTAAGTAAATGCACTTATGACAACTAGAAACAAAACTATTCTTTTTCTAAGTTTAATAACAACTACATAATCTGTGTTTTATTTGTTTGTTTTACCAGAAAAGAGCTGTTGTCGATTTGATTCTCTCACCTGTGCTGAGCCCAAATGCCTTCCGGGACTGGAGCAGGTCTCTCGGGCAGCAGCCCCCTGGGACGGGGCTGTCCGTTCACTCGGAAGGGAGCGGCAGGTTGCCGGGACCCTGGTACCCTCTCTCCTGATTGTCTCTTTGAGGATCACGGCCTCACTGCAGACGTGGTTATCTAACGTCAAGCTGCAAATATTTGTCATTTGTCTATCTCTGTGAGCATCTCTCAGCATCTCAGGCCTAAGCACTCGGTTTAGAGGAGTTTAGGGATGAGGGCTAAGGTGCAGGCCCGCCGGGCAAAGTCCACAAGCCTTTCCTTGACCCTGTTCTATGACTTTGCTTTAGTTTAAAATAGTAATGATGGTAAAAATAATAATAAAGATAGAATAGCCTGTCTTTCCTTGAGAATGAGACTGGCCATCAGAGCAAAGCAAAAACAACGAGGATATCATTCGCACAAGCTCCTGATTATGAAGGAAATAATACACATATATTTGTTTCCTTTTCTTTTTTTCCTGCAGTGGAAACAGCCTGAATCCCGGAAATGCCACTTTAAATGATCCCTAGTCCAAATCACATCATAATTTCAACTGATAGACACGGTTACAGGAAATGAAGAATCAAAGCAAATACCCCGGTGATTAAGGCTGACTGCCCATTGCTCTTCAAACCCCTTTGCCTCATATCTGAATCGCGTTTTCTCAGTCGCCTGGAGCATGACCTCCGACCCCAGGCGTGTGCGTGTGCAGCACGAGCGTTCCAGGGACCAGCACGGAAAGAGCAGCGAGCGTGCCTTGGGGACCTGTGGGTTGTAACAACAGGCTGCTTCTCCGCGTGGTCCCTTGAGGACCAATAATTGCAGTGATCTGGATATCAAATGTCTTGCTCTGCAGGGCTCAGAATGGAAATTGATCCCTTGGTGAGATGCACGCTTCTAGAGCCCACCTCCCTGATTTCTACCCCATCTCTGAGCCACTAACCACTGCCTTCAGCAAAAACACCCTACCCCGTCCCTCAGCTGACTTTACCTAACTGCATAATGCATCACATTCTCATCATCCACCCACTTTTCTGGCTCCCCAACTAGACAGCAAGTGTTCCCCGAGTTCTGTCATCGACGCATTCCCGTGCCTTGCACCCAAATTCCCACTGCACAGATACTCAATAAGTATTTTGTGGATAAACGAACAACCGAGTGAATAAACGTTTCCAAAAATTCACTGACTATAATATACAAAATTTTGCAGGCCTTGGTCTAGAGTCAGGTTATTCCTGATCAATGGGCTAAGCCAGGGGCCCCTCTGGGAGCTGCAAGATGGCAGTGAAGAGCGGGTCTCGGGGTGGGAGGGAGGAAGAACAGCACGCGGACGGTGCCGAGGACAGCCTTGTCTCCCCGGCTCGGGGCCGCCGTGGTCAGCCGGGGCTTCAGAAGACCCCTCTCCTGGCTGCACTGGAATCAGAAGCGGCGGGGAGCACCTTCAGGCGTCTGCAGTCCCAGGCTCCTGGGCCCGAACCGCGTGGCTCTGGGGCTCCCCTGAGGTGGCCATGTGACAGGGCTTTTCCAAACACTGTCCTCATTCCTCTCTCCCTTCTGTTGTACTCAGAAGAGCTCACAGGATATTAATATTTAATGAATTACCTATCTTGTATCTAATCCACCTGGCTCTAGCACCGACACCTGGGGAGGGCAATTGGTCGTTTACCACCACTTGATCCTTCTGCCCCCTAACTTTGCTTTAAATCACAATGCGTATGTTTGAGTTGTCTGTCTACCCCTCCCGGGGGGCTATCCTTCTCTTATTCTGACCAGGGGCATGAAGAATCTTTTATCTCCTGCAGTCCACGGACCCACAGTCGTAAAAAAGCATATCAAGACCTGCCTAACTAGAATACCACTTAAATTCATATTGGAAACTTGTACAGAGATGTTTATAAAAGCATTAGTCATAATAGTCAAATCCCAGTAGTCATCAATTGCTGAAAACTTAAGCGAAATGTGGTATATCCGCACAGCTGAGTATTATCCCGCCATAGAAAGGAACGTGTTGCTGACCTGGGCCGCTGCACGGGGGAACCTGGGCAGGACCTGAACTCATACGAGAAGAAATACACAATCTGAACAGGTCTGTATGTTCAAGAAATTTAATCAATAACTAATAACCTCCCAAAACAGAAAACACCTGGCACAGATCAGTTCACTGGTGAAGTCTACCAAACATTTATGGAAGAAATTATACCAATTGTCTACAATTTCTTCCAGAAGAAGCACAGTGGATATTTCTTAAGTCATTCTATGAGGCCAGCATTACCCTAATATCAAAACCAGGCAAAGATGTCATCAGAGAAGACTACAGACAAATATCTCTCATGAATATAGATGCACAATTTCTCAACAAAATATTAGCAAGTTGAATCTCCCGATTTATAAAAAGAACTCTACACCATAACCAAGTAGGATTTATCCAAGGTATGCAAGGCTGATTCAACATTTAACAATCCATTAAGGTAATCCATCGCGTCAACAGGATGAAGAAGAAAAATCACATGATCATATCGATAGATGCAGAAGAAGTATTCCAACAAAATTCAACACCCATGCACAATAAAAACTCTCAGTAAACTAGAAATAGAGGGGAGCTTCCTCAACTTGACACAGAACACCTACAAGAAACCCATAGTTAACATCATACTTAATGGTGAGAAACTCGAAACTTCTCCACTACGATCAGGAAAGGAAGTCTGCCCACTCTCACCGCTCATTTTCATCATCATACGAGACGTCCTCGCTAATGCAATAAGAAAAGGAAATAAAACGTACAGGTTGGGAAGGAAGAAACAAAACTGTCTTTGTTCACCCATGATATGATCATTTAGGCAGAAAATGTTAAACAATCAACAAAAAATCCTCTGGAACTAGCATGCAACAATAGCAGGGTTGCAGGATACACACAGGCCATACCAAAGTCAGCCACGTTCCTGTATACCAGCAACGAGTAAGTGGAATTTGAAATTAAAAACACACTATCATTTACATTAGCACCCCCTGATATGAAATACTTAGGTGCAAATATAACAAGATATGTATAAGGTCTATAAAACTACAAAACTCTTACAAAAGAAATCAAAGAACTAAAGCAATGGAAAGCTATTAGACTCAGTATTGCCAAGACATCAGTTCTGTGTAACTTGATCTATAGGTTCAATACAATCCCAATCAAAACGGTAGTAAGCTGTTGTTTTGTGGATATCAACAAACTAATTCTAAAATTTATATGATGAGGCAAAAGAGCCAGAATAGTCAAACAACATTAAAGAAGTCAGGACTGACGGTTCCCAACTTCAAGGCTTGCTATAAAGCTACGATAATCAAGACGGTGTGGTGTTGGCGAAGGGATAGATAAATAGATCAGTGTAACAGAGCAGAGAGCCCAGAAATATACTCACATAAACACAGTCAACTGACTTTTGACAAAGGAGCGCTATAATAGAGAAGAAATAGTCTTTCCAACAAATGATACTGAGACAACTGGACATCCATATGCAAAAAATAAAAAATAAATCTAGACAGAGACTTACTGACCTTCACAAAAATTAGCCCAAAATGGACCAGAGAGCTAAATGTAAAATGCAAAACTATAAGACCGTTAAAAGATAACACGGCGGGGGGCGGGGATCGAAGTAACCTTGGGGATGGCGAAGACTTTAGATACAACATCAAAGGCGGATCCGTGGAAGAAGTCCCCGACAAGCCGAACTTCAGTAACACTAAAAACTTCTGCTCTGGGAAGGGCACTGTCAGCAGCATGAGAAGACAAGCCACAGACTAGGAGAAAATATTTGCAAAGGCACATCCGATAGACGACTGCTCTCCAAAGAACACTTAAAACTCAACGATAAGAATACAATCCAATTTTTAAATGGGCAAAACATACACACAAACGACACCTCACCAAAGAAGATACACACGCAACAAGCAAGCAGATTGAAAAGATGCTTAACATCCTGTGTCATCAGGGAAGTGGAAATTAAAACAGTAAGACGCCATTACACGTCTATCAGAAAGGCCTAAATCCAAACCGCTGACACCGCCAAGCGCGAAGAAGGATCTGGAGCCACGAGAACTCGCATTCATTACTGGTGAGAATTCAAAATGGTGCAGCCACTTTGGAAGACAGTTGGGTGGTTTCTTACAAAACTAAACCTTCTCCTACCAGATGATCCAACATCATCACTTTCCTTGATATTTACCCAAAGGAGTTAAAAACTTATATCCACACAAAACCCTGCATATGGTTATTCACAGCAGCTTTATTCATAATTGCCAGACTTGGAAAAATGTCCCTCAGCAGGTGAATGGACAAATAAACTGTGGAACCCTCAGACAAGGGAATATTAGTGCTAAAAGGAAATGGGTATCAAGTCATAAAAAGACATGGAAAAAACTTAAAGGCATTTCACTAAGTGTAAACAAAATTAGGAAAGTCTATGTTTTCTATTATTCCAACTACAGTATGTGACATTCTGGAAAAGGCGATATGGTGGAGACAGTAAAAGGATCAGTGGTGGCCCTGAGTTAGGTAAGAGGGAGGGATAAACAGGGGGAGCAGAGAGGATGTTTAGGGCAGTGACACTATTTTGTATGATACTCCAATAGTGGCTACATGTTACCATACATCTGCCCAAACCCATACACTGTACAACACCAAGAGTGAACCCCAATATAAAGTATGGACTTTGGGTGACAGCGATGTATCAATATGTGGATTGTTAACAAAGGCACCACTCTGGTTGAGGATGTTGACAGTGTAACAGGCTGTGCTTATGTGTCAGCCGGCCGGTAGGTGTGTTAGAAATCTCCATAATCTGCTCAGTTTTATTGGGAACCTAAAACTGTCCTAAAGCCCTAGCTGGGTAGCTCAGTTGGTTAGAGCACGCCCCACACGTGACGGCTGCAGTTAGATCGCTGGTCAGGGTACACACTGGAAGCAGCCACTGAATGCGTACTAAGGGAAACAACGGGTAGATGTTTCTCTCTCTCCCTTCCTTTCTCTCTCTAAAATCAATACATTAAAAAAAAAAAAAACTAGCCTAAAAATAAAGTCTATTAAGAAAAAAAAAATCACCAGAGGACAGTGACTATTTAGACAAGAATCAGAATTTGAGTTACTTCATTTCTATTATTGTATGTCACCACTTGGAATTTTTATTTTATTAAATTTATTAATTTAAATGAATTTTAAAGTTTAATTGCAAAATAAGTTGATACAAATTGGATTTTTATAAATTTTTTAATTTATTGATTGAGTTTAGAGAAAGAGGAAGAGAGGGACGGAGGGAGGGAGGGAGGGAGAGAGGGAGAGAAACATCAGTTTGTTGTTCCACCCATTTATGTACTCATTGGTGACTTCTTGTAGGTGTCCTGACAGGGGACTGAACCCAAAACCTTAGGTGCAGGGACATGCTCTAACCCACTGGACAGCCAGCCAGCCCTAAATTGCTTTCTAAATTAAATTTAAATTTGTTTAATTAAAAATTTAAAACACACTATTTAAAACGGGAACAGACGGGAGGCACTTCAAGGTGTAATATTTGTATTTGGGAATTTACTTCATACATGAAATATTTGAGTGTGAAAAAAAATCTTTTCAAATGGAAATTTCTTCCTTTTTAACTTATTGGTTGCTTGTTTTAAAACTAAAGGACGAATGGAGGAAACAGCGATTATTACTGATTATTACATGAATATTGCTGAAAATAACTAGGTCTTTCGGAGGAGTGTTCAAAATGACCCGCTCCGAAGGTCCGGTCAGTTGGTACCGGCTACCGACCCTGAAAAGGAAGGGGTCCGACAGCCGCGCCGCGGGTCCGCCCGTCCGGCTCCCCTTTCTGGGCGCACAGCCACCGGGAGGCAGGCGGCACGTGCGCTCGGAAAGGCGCCTCTCCGGGGACCGAGGCGCGATCTCCACGGGCACTTCTGCCTGCCGTTGCTGTGCGCCTTTCCTCCACCGGCTCCTTTTAAAAGCTTACTGCCCATCACGTCGTTCCCAGTCTGGCCTCTGCAGACAAAATTCACTTGCTTCCCCCTTTACACGGAGGAATCTCCATCCTCCTCCACGGCTGGCTCCCGCCCAGCTCTGCAGGCACTCTGCCCCAGAAATGCCGCTCCCCTCCGACATTCACATCGCGTGACTTCGTCACACTCTGAGAAATGCCAGGACCCACCTTTTGGATTCTGGGGGATGTGGCCGGAGCTGGTTTCGCATGTAAATCCCCCACAATGCTCTAGGAGGGCTGCCTGGCTCTCCTTTAATTCCGCTGAGGAGGAAAAGTTATTTTCTTGAAAAAGTTCCCAGGTTTAATGGTTTTATTTTTTTAAATATGTGGTTTATATATGATGCATAGGTTCATACGTTGAAAAATATTCCATGTATGAATAGGCACCATAACTGTAAGGGGAAACAGGTTTCAGAGTCTTATATAGGCAGCCGTGCGCAGTTTTACCCTGGCTGGTCCGAGTGCAGTGGTGCCTACAATTAATTGATCACAACCAGTTACAGATTTCTTTGTTCCTTCTCCACTCCCACTGCTTCACTTGACTAGCCTTTTGCTGCGCCCGGAAATATGGAAAAAAATTTTCCTAGGTCCTACCTGATGGTTTTTTATACCCAAAATGTACTTGACTCCCCGCCACAGAAGCCTAGTGAACAGCAGCGCTCATGAGTGTCACCTTGTCCTTGGAGTGTTTCCAGGGAAACGGTTTAGGTGACATAGGGAACCATGTCTCGTGCACCACCCGGAGCAGGAGGTTCATGATATTTGCTTATGCCTGGGTTCCACCAAGCTTTGTTTTTCTAGTAAAACAAAGATTTTGGGTCGAAAAAAATCCCCATTCTATTCTCAAATGCAGCGCTTTTGCAAATCAAGATTCTTTTGGCTTCAAATTTTAGTATGTGCAATGATTGCAGGATATACCATACAATATTTTGGTTATTCTCACACTAAAAAAATGATTTATCTGAAATTCAAATCTGACTAAGTATCTTGTATTTTATCTGGCAACCCCATCTTAGTCTCACAAGTCTTAGTAAGGAAATAAACGCCCCCCACCCCACACAGACTTTATTATCTTTTTTTTTTTGCAATTGCTTGAGACAGCACAGCAATTGGTTTCATTTTGTTACCACTGTTTCCTTGTGTGTTTTTCACTGTAGGGTAGCAGAGGGAACTCTTAAAGAAGAAAGGATACCCTGGCCTGTGTTGCAGATGGAGACGGGTCCAGGCTCTTGGTGGTCAAAAAAAAAGAATTGAATGGACCACACAAACAAATATAAGCGAAGCAAACCAGAGAAAGTTTCTAGCATCATAACTGATAAATTCTCTGAGAAACAGAAGATAGCCTAAAACCAGGAACACCCACCAGAGCCAGTACTGACCAACAAAATATCCAGGGAAATACGTGGAAAACCTGACAAACAGGACCCACTTAATTAGAGAAAGACCAAATCATGAAATGGCCCCATACCTTCCTGTAGCTAAAGTGGTCAGGCAAAAAGGCAGGAAAAACACAATCTCCTTAATGATGAGAAAGCACACCATTACACCAAGTTAGGGATCATCTCAAAAGTTCCAAGTCAATTCTTTCTTTGCTCCTAGTACCTAATCCCTTCCCGACTCCCAGCCCTTGGCCTAATCATGGGGAGATGAGAGGAAAAGAAAATAGGAACAGGGCCTCTACTCACACAGAAAGTGTCAAGAATTGCATTTTACCAATTAAGAGTTATGTGCAGAAAAACTACAGTAAAATATTTAATTCCAAAGTAAACACTTATCTTACAAATTCCAAAGTGAAAAGCATCCTGACTCACAAAATCCTCATTTCTTCCAGGAACCAAAGGGATAATAGGCACAGTCTTGACTCCCTTGGCTTCATCACCCCAAGATACGGGAGCAGGCCACCTCTGGCCAGGGAATGGCTCTCTCCTAAATGAACGATTACAGACCGGGCAGGGGTGTCCAACCCGCAGTCCGTGGGTCACATATGGCCCAGGATGGCTAGGAATGCAGCCCAATACAAAATCATAAAGTTACTTACAACCTTTTCGTTTGCTCATCAGTTTTCGTTAGTGTCTGTGTATTTCATGTGTGGCCCAAGGCAACTCTTCTTCCAGTGTGGCCCAGAGACGCCAAAAGGTTGGATGCTCCTGCTACAGTTTTTGCTTAAGCTTCTACACATGCAATTTCCCACAGACTTCCTGCTTGTCCACTCAGGGAGGAAACCACAATGCTAATTATTATCAAGATGCTGACTGACGACAGCTGCAGTGTCTCAGGATTCCCTAGTCTATCTCCTGCCTCACCTGCAAGGAATGACTGCTGGCTGGCCTAGAGCTGCACAGGTGGTCTCTCAGAAGCTCAGTTTCTTCACTATAAAACGGTAATGTCGCCATACCAACCTAGCTTGGTTGTAAATAATATTAAGTGAAATATTGAGTTAGTCAAAAAGTTCACATGGTTCATTCCATAAAATAAAAGACACATTTTTCATTTTCACTAATAACTTTACTGATTTGGATATTTTGAGTATGTCGCTATCTCCCGTGTGGTATAACGCTGCTTGTTCTCAGTTAATGTCTCATTTTGATCACTTTCAACTTCAACGGGTCTACCCGACGGTGGAGCATCGTCCAGCAAGAAATCTCCAGCACAAAACTTCACAAACCACTTTTGACATGTTTGATCAGTCATAACGCCTTCTCCCAAACAAGTCCTTTTTTCTGTTTCGGTTGCGTTTTTACCTTTCTTGAAATAATAAAGCTCTCTATGCTGAAAGTGTTGCGTATTTTCTTCCATCTTCAATATTAAAATAGCTACACAAAAATTCACCAATTTTGTTAAGCTTTGTTTTAACACACGCTGATATGACAGCTGTCACAGTGTAATCTAACAAAATTGTTTCGAGTGAAGTTAAAGACAACTAAGCACTACTAGGGCCATCTTATGGAAAAAAACGAACTTTTGGGCCAACCCAATACATAATATGAAAATACTTTGCACCTTGTGAAATATCACACAAACATATGGCTTTTCTTTGGCAAATACAGAACCCCGGCCGTGCAGACGGACTGCCACTGTCATAGCCTCGCTATTTGCCGCTCCTCAGAGTCCAGTGGCTGGTGTGCGATTGTAGCAGCATTGATCGGCTGGAACGATCCACTGTACGGCAGGGGCACGCCTTCTCGGTGTGCCCGTTACCGAGGAAGCAGTGAGGTTACAGGAAAGGGGGTGAAATCCAGACTGAGAACACCCACAGGGAGCCCTTGGTCTCCCTAAACCCTGGCAGGGGTGTCCAACCCGCTTCCCACCCGCAGGCCGCAGGCCACCCGCCGCCCAGGATGGCTATGAATGCAGCCCAACACAAATTTGTAAATTTACTTAAAACATTATGAGCTTTTGTGATTACGTGTCGCAATGCATTTAATGTGTGGCCCAAGACAACTCTTCTTCCAGTGTGGCCCAGAGACACCAAAAGGTTGTACACCCCCTGCGGATGGTGGTGCTCCTAACACCGAATTACCTCCCTGGGGGCTTGCCACCAGACTAAACACAGTGATCCTTGCAGAAGGGCTACAGAGATCCAATGCTCCCCCTGGGTGCCTGGGGTTGCCTGCACCTGAAAGGACAAATCAGATCTTTTCCTTTATGAGAGTTCGCATTTGTGGCATCCGCCCCGGGGTATTATGCTTGTGTTCGAACGCTGGTAGGGGGTTTCCCTTCCATCTCGCAAACAAGAAAAGAGTGTTCTGACCCCAGTTCTAGGTGAGGAGGCAGCCAAACCAGGATGAGAGAGTGGCTTGTGGGCCCCCACCTGGGCATCCCGATATACTCTGCCCTTCTCCGCCTTCTCCTCTGGTTTCAGACTCTTGGACTTGGTTTTTCTTCCTGCAAAATGTTTCTCCTTTGAGAATGTTCACATCTCTATCTTCACACCTTAACAGGGTTGTCACCTTTGAAATGTCTCCCAATTTTGTCTATTAAGTGTTGTATCATCAAATATTAGTCTTTCATCTTACTCATATTAAAAATATTCAAAATCCTTACATATCTTTAAAGATCTTTCTTTCTTTTTTCTTTTTGCTAATGACTTAAAGAACATAGAAATTAAAGAATAACCCACTCTACTAAAAGGTGAGAAAAATAAAAACCAATTCACTCTCACACCGTGTCCTTTCCTTTATTTCTTGACTTAGAACATAGAGCATCTTTACCATGCTTATTTGATTTTTTTCTTTTGGGGGGTCTGTAATGGGTTTCCCCAATTTCATTGTTAACTCCTGGGGGTAAGGACTATATATATTTTTTAAAGGTTTTATTTATTTATTTTCAGAGACATGGGAAGGGGAGGGAGAGAAACATCTCACAACCCCCACTGGGGACCCAGGTACCTGCCCTGACGGGGGTGGGAATCAAACCAGCGACGTTTCGGTTCACAGACCGGTGCTTAATCCACTGAGCCACACCAGCCAGGGTAGGCCTGCATTTTTAAATGTTTTGCTTTCCCATCTCCCACCTCAATGATACTTTCTAGTGTTGACTTTCAAAAAGCTTTAATTACGACACACAGAAACGACGCTCTGTGTCACACCGAGAAGGGCTTGGGGTAACTTTGCAAAAGACTAGTCAAGTGCAGTAGTGAGAAGGGGGAAGAGTAGAAGTAGGAGTTGAATCTGTAACTGACTGTAACAACCAATTGAGATAACTCACTACCTTCGGACCAGCCAGTGAGTGGTCCTGCTGCTTGAACTATTTAGAGGCCTGTAATTTGTTCATTTTTACTTTACAGTGATATTTTTAGCTCTAGCTTACAAATGATTCCATTCACAGTAGCAATTATCTGTATCCCCTAAGAATCTCCCCGGAGCATCTACTTAGCAATACCTAGTGTTAAATGACGTTAGCAACAAGACTCAGAAGCGCTGCTGGGCATCCTGGGAAGAGACGTGCACAATTAGCATCTCGTCACCAGGGCGTCTCTCCTCCGGCAGTGGCTCAGCAGAGCCAGGCCCCGGAGCGCTGCCCAATCAGCGCTGCCCTCCTTTGTTTACCTCTGGTGACTCTGGGGACCCTCTTGCTAGTCTGGAGAAAACTCGGAGCTGGAGCAGGTCCTGTCTTCTGCTTCCCCACATCTGTGAACCCACGCGGGGCTCCCCCGCCCGCTGGAAGCAGCCGCTCCCCACCTCGGCGGGCTCTGCTCACTTCAGTAGCTCAGGGGCGCCTCCCACGCCCCCAGATTCCTGCCCTCCTCCTTAAAACCCAGCTGATGAAAACCAGAAACCACAGCAGGGCCTCAAGGACGAGGCGTCTGAAGCCCCAAGCCTCCTGGATGCTCCTGAGGACGTCGGAATATACAGGGACAAAGACAGAAGCAAAGATGACTGAGTGAAGACAAGGGGAATGGATTTCTGTGAAAGATTTCTGTGAAAGCGTCCGAGCAGCAAAGCACAGAAAGACCTGAAGTTCGCCCCCCTTGCCAAGAATAGCAAAGGACCGCGTGTGGGGGAGGGGGAGTCCCAGGCAGGCAGCGGAGTGGCCGCAGAGCAGCGCCGGCAGCTGCCCCTCGGTGGGCTCAGATCTCCAGCCCCGGACAAGGGGCGCCCCTGGGCACCACGGCTGTGACAGCAGAATCGCTGTCTGATGCCTCTTGGTGCCGGGCACCCGGCAGACCCTCAGTAAATGCGTTCAGTGAATGAATGAATGAGCTGAGGGAGAGTGAACACTGTCAATGTCCTCAATTTCAAGAGAGGAGCAAATGAGAGTAAGGGTTTCATCAATGACAGGTCACCTCTGAATCATTGGTGTCACTCTCTGGCAACATTCTAGAATGGGCTATTCAGGAGGCAGCTGTGTCTTGGGAGCCAATTTGAAATTAACAAGAAAAAGTCACACGTCAGAAGAGCCCAGCTAACCTTGTCCCCAGGGAACTGCTGCTGCTTCCATGACCCGAATTAGCCTTGGGGTGACCAAAGGTGTAGCAGGTCCCCATTGGTGGCTCCCAGGGCATCAGAGAAATCACAGGGAAGATTTTGACAGTGCCACTGGGCACTGTGTTGAGGTGTCCTCTGGAGTAGAGCACTTCTGCCGGCCACGTGGCCGTCCCTGTGCTCAGATGCGGTTGAACCGTGATCCCTGTCGGGTGCCCAGCAGTTTGGTCACACCACCCAACTCAGCCCAGGTTCCAAGGCCAGACTGAAATCTCCAGCTTTCCTAAAGGAACTCAGATTTTAAGCCTTTGTCACGCCTGGGGCAGCCTCTGTACTGGACTGTTTCTTGGGGTAACACAATCAGTTCTGTAGTTCCTAACTGATTCTGCCCTCGGGTGTCTTTTCTGTGATCCAAAAAATAGGTAAAACAACTTGAACTAGATCTGGCGTTTAAAAACTGGGGGTTTCAGCCCTGACTGGTGTGGCTCAGCTGGTTAGTGCGTCAGCCCAGTAAGCAAAGGTTATGCATTCAATCCCCTCTCAGCACAAGCAAGAATCAGCCAGTGAAGGCATCAATAAGTAGGAGAACAAACTGGCATTTCTCTCTCTCTCCCTTCCTTTCTCTTAAAAATCAAGACAAACAATCCCATTAAAAAATGGGCAAAGAACCTGAACAGAGGCTTCTCCAGGCAGGGCATACAGAGGGCCCAGAGACGCACGAAAGGATGCTCAGCATCACTAGCCATCAGAGAGATGCAATTTAAAACCACAATGAGAGACCACTTCACACCGGTCAGGATGGCCATCATTAATAAATCAACAAACAAGTGCTGGTGAGGACTGGAGAAAAGGGAACCCTCGTGCGCTGCTGGTGGGAATGCAGGCTGATGTGAAAAGCAATATGGAATTTCCTCAAAAAACTGAAAATGGAACTGCCTTTTGACCTGACAGTTCCACTGCTGGGAATATACCCTAAGAGTCCTAAAACATCAATTCCAAAGAACCTATGCTCCCCGATGTTCATAGCAGCGTTACTTACAATAGCCAAGTGCTGGAAACAGCCTAAGTGCCCATCAGTAAATGAGTGGATCAAAAAACTGTTACAATTACGCAATGGAACACTACGCAGCAGAAGAAAGAAGGAGCTCCTACCCTTCACGACAGCGTGGATGGAACTGGAGAGCATTACGCTAAGTGAAGTAAGCCAGGCAGTGAAAAACAAATACGATGTGATCTCACCTGTAAGTGGAGACTAATCAACAAAACAAACAGATGAGCAAAACAGAACCAGAGACATGGAAACGAGGAACAGGCTGACAGTGACCAGAGCGGAGGAGGGAGAGGGAAAACGGGGAAGAAGGGGAGGGTCTAGGCAAGAAACATGTATAAAGGGCCCATGGTAATGGACAACGGGGTGGGGATTGACTGAGGGAGTGCGGGGCTGTGGCAGGGGAGAGCACCAGGGGAAAAATTGAGACAACTGTAACTGAACAACAATAAAAAAAATCAATCCATAAAATTTTTAAAGAAATTGTGGAGCCCCAGCTGGCGTTAGCCCAGTAGGTTGGGCACTGTCCTGTGAACCAAAAGGTCATTGGTTCCATTCCTGGCCAGGGCACATGCCTGGGTCCTGGTTGGGGGCATGTGAGAGGCAGCTGATCAATGTTGCTCTCCCTCTCTTCCTCCCTTCCCCTCTCTTTAAAAATAAATAAAATCTTAAAAACAAGAAATGGAGGGATTTCACACAATATCATGCTTTTCTTGAGAAACCTGAACAGCAACAGCAGAACCAGATTCTCCTGGGTAAGAAGCCCCGCCCCCCAGGTGGAATGCAGAGTCTTGGGCACGCCCTGCTCCCCACCATTCCCTATTGCCTGCATCCAGCCCCATGGGGCTCACTTACCAGCTGGGTTCCCTGAACACTGCAGTTTTCAACCTGGACCCTGAAGCTCTCTCAAGTCTCCAGCCCCCCGATTACCTATGATTTCTGAGGGCACTTTTGTAGCAGTGGGGAGAGGGGAGGATTCGATTCCACTCTCACCCCCGGTTGCGGCATCAGTTTTCAACCCAACCGGAGCTGAGCCCACTTTCTTTTCATGAGAAAGTCCAGGATGACGGGAGGATTCTTTCCCCACCTGAATCTTGTGCCAAGCCCCTGCCACCGCTTTCTAAAAGGCCCCCTTCTTAGTCTTTATAACAAGTGGTCCTTTGTCCTCTTCTCTCTGCCACACTATCTCCACAATCTAAGGTAGGAACGTGTTGAATTAGAGAACTGTGCTCCGTGCAGGGTGAGTTGGGGTCAAGGGGGGCTCTGCGTCAGTGGCGGCCCTCAAGCCGGGTCGACCCAAGGCCTCCAGTGCTCGCTGGCTCGTCCACACGGTGTTGTTGCTGTGCTCGGCCCTTGGGTGGCTCCCGCGTGGTTCTCGCTCTCCCCAGCCCTCCACTTGGCACTCCAACTGTCGTGTGGTAACAAGGCGGGCTCCAGGGAGGAGGGTTCATTTCTGTAGTACAGG